>JAQIVZ010002199.1:0-22953 GCA_034700945.1 Arrhopalites spinosus
TAAAATTAAATTTCGCGTCCATTTATGTTTTGAAACCCAAGAAAAATAGGGGAAAATAAACCCATCCCCGAAATCGGGTGGGGTTTGGAAATACGCTTCCGGGAAGCACAAATATTGCAGATATATACTCTGCTACCAGTGACTTAGGCACATAATGATACTTTGCTTGTATTTTTTTAATTGTACCATCACGACCACCATGACCTAAAATTTAAAAATAATTTTCAAAACTATTTAATCCCCTTTATTATCCTCATTCCCGTCCCAATTTTTATAACTTAAATATATATAAATTCGAATACATATTGTTACCCTTGTCATCATGAAGGTCCTTGAGAATTTTAGGAAGCTCTTCCCAGCATAAGATTTCAAGCTTTATGGTCTTGTGAATCACAACAATCAAGTCACTAATGTTTGCAATCGCAAAAAATTCCTTAATTTTTTTCTTCTTTTCAGCTGATGCACTACTGTTTCCTTCTAGAACTTTTTTAATTTCTTCATATTTCTGTTTACTCGGAAAAATGTTAACGCTCCTAAACTTGGGGTCAGTTGCAAATGTTTCCACAAAACGATAAAAAATTTCAGCTCTTGTGTCTGCCATTTTAGCACTCAGGTTGTTACTTAGACGGTGGCACTTGTAATTATGAACTACTACAAGGTAAAGGAACCCTTGAGACGATAATGAGTAATGGATTGTTTTTTCAAAGGTTCATGGTGAGTCATAAGTTATGACTCATAGTCATATTTCATGAGTCAAAGTTTAATCCCTTTTTTAGAGAGCAAAGTGTTAAGTAGCGTACCCTTCAAAAAATTGTCACTATAACTATAAGGCGAAGCTAAGGATGATATAGCTACCCACTCTGGACTGGCCACTGTGGACTAGTCCACGGTGGCTACCCGCCGGAGCCTAGGCCAGTAAAGGACCAGCCCCGCTCTGGACCAGCCCCACTCTGGGCTACGACAGTCATATCTGTAAAACCAAGATCCACTTGGAAATTCACAACAATATTTTATAGTCATCAAGAAAAAGTTGTGACTTGTTAAATGAATTTTAGTCTCCCCATCCATTACCCAAAGTACGATTTTATGCTATATTTCATTATACTGTCAATACAGATACATACTAATGTACTATAAAGTTCCACCTTGATATATCTACAAGTACCATTTTCCTTCATTTTATTTATGTTATTGTACAAATAACTATAATTAAAACTCGATTTAGTCTATAATTATAGTACAAAAATTGAGTCTGGTTGTACATCTTTTTTCCTGATGTATTAACGTATGATGGGTGGGTAGGCTGTAGCAACACTAATAAGGGGATACTTGAAATAATTTTGATTTTTTAAAGTCTCGTTTATCATAATTTATAGTACATACAAAAAAAAGTCAATGTTTTATTTCCTGATGCAATTTTTATTAACGTATTGTTCATGAGTTGAGTGTGTTGTCGGTTTTTTTCCCATGATTTGAGTTGTCACATTTGGTTCGGTTCAGGTCAGTCAATTTTGTGAAGTGAAGGTAAAAAAGTATAAAGAGTAGGATTGTAATCTGATTGATGTTTTAGAAAAAAAAGAAGTAGTTCTAACTAGAAAGTCAGTGAAGCGTTGGTCTGTGGGACAATAGAATGAGTAAAAAGTGAGTCAAAAGGGCAGGAACTGTCACAGAGACAAGGGGGGACTTTGAGTTTTTTTATTTTGAGTCAAATGACACGGTCAGAACTATTGTACTATGTCTACGTACTACAAGAGTAGAGACTATTTTGGTTGAAAAAGGAGGAGGACGAGAGAGAGAAGAGTGCCCATCAATTATTCCCAAGCTTATGAATAATTCTTGATTTTCTCTCTTGCAGAACATCAACATGGGTTTCCCTACGTCCAATTACTCTTGCCAAAAAAGCAGGGAGAATGACTGTCTTCTTCTTGGGACTGAAATCATTGTCTCTAATTAACAGCCCTTGTCCATCTTATTTTAACCATTTACTTGATCCATACAGACACTCCTTATAATATCTATACTTGTCTCTTGTTATATCCTATAGCCAAACCAAAAGAAATATAAAGGAGGGGAAGAGAGAGAGACGAGGAAGAGATTTAGAATAATACAACCAAGAATTAGACACAAGTCTCCAACCAGAGAGAGAGCCAAGTCTGTCTTATTTTAACAAACGAATTACATCACATTCAGTTCTCTTTTAATTACTTACCATTACTTATTTCCCCATGATTAACTTTCTCTCTCTAGTCTACTTTTCTCTTTGTAATAGACGGAGGGTCTATGTCTATAACTTGGGGAGGATTATAGGAGGACACATATTTCTGTCATATTATTACAAGTCACATATGCATCATCATTGGGAGTGCAGATGACAATAATAATAATACGAGTACAGAGATCATCTCTCCCTCTCTCTTGCTTCTTTTGTCTCATACTGCAGATGTGTGTGTGCATACTTCACAGGATAGGGAGGGAGACAACGTCACCATATTAAATAATAGTTACATAATATTGTACCTTTATGTCATACTATAGAGAAAGCATTTATTCCTGATGACTATTTTGTCCCAAGATTCCCAAGAGTCCCATATCCTGATTTTTACTAAAAAGTTTCCTAAATTGAGTCTCATGTTCTTCCACATAATTCATACTAGTCCTTAATTTCTCTGTCCTAATTGACTTTCCAACTTTTCCTTGTTAAATCTCATCCTCTCTCTCAGACACCTTCTCGTTGACATTCTTCAACTTTCTTTCTCTGTCGACTGTACAGATGTTAGTAGAAAAGTGAACTCATTAGAAACTCTTACTATTCGTCCCTTATGACTTGCCTCTCATCTCTTCCCTCTCCTTCATTTGTCTTTCTTCTTTTGTTACTTTTAACCTTAGAAAAGTGAGTTGACATGATGAAATTTCATTTTCTCTTAAAAAATTATTCTCATTCCCCAACTCAACAATTTTTCTCATTTCTTTTCTTCAACTTTCATTTAATTAACTTTTCATTTAAATAAAAATGTCTCAAACTTTTTTACTATATTTTTTTTTTTACTTTTTTTTACATCTCATTTGAATTCCTTCCTTCCATTCAACTTGATTCTTTATCAAGTGATTAAATTAGTCTCGTCTTTTAAAAAAAATGACTTTTAAAATACAACATGAAAAATTATCATCTCTTGACTTTTAAATTCCCAAATCCTTTGTGTAGTAAAGACATAAAGAAAAAAAAATGTTTTAAAAATTAAAATTTAATGAATTAAATTGACCTTTCTATCACTAACTCGTGTTTTCCCCTCTTTTTTTCATAATGTACAAGTAGTACACACGTACGTACAAATCAACCGTAGTCTCAGATTTTTTTTTCAATAGAAGAGAGAAAGAGGGGAGAAATTGTATCCTGTATCCATGATGGGGGGACACACCTGTCCAATCTATACAAATTTGATGAGAAACCACGTCGTCTGTACAGTACTCCCAACCACAAAGTAAAGAGTCCCAGAGAGACTCATAGACAGATGAAAAAAATGAAGAGATATAGAAAAATACAACTAAAATGGAGTTATGTCTGTTGTACGCTGATAGTACAGATATATATGAGTAGAATGTCAAGAGGAAGAAACAATCTTGAAAAATACATGATTTACCCTCTCTCTATTATTCACCCCCTACCTGACTTGTCCAAATGTACCATTAACATGTTGCTTCTTTTTTGTTGATAAATACAAAAGACCCAATTTTTTTTATAAACAATATTATCCTCAATTTTATCATTAAATGTGTCATCATTAAAAGAAAAACATCTCAAAACTCAAAAGTAGCCTGTCAACTCCACAGAGTTCTTGTCCATGTCAATTATCATTTTTTGAGGGTTGAGATCATTATGTTTATTGAACATTTTCTTTGTAGAATAAAGAGAAAAATGAAAATTCCATCATTCTAGTGATATATGTAAAAAAATAGAAATTTACAGTTTATTATTTTTATTTTGCCTTCTCCCCTGTCAATTCTTTTTCCTTGTCTTGTGATCATCACATTTATAAGTAGAAGTAGCCAAAGGGAAATGAAGGTAAGAAATCAATACTAAAAAAACAAAACTTAAGTGGAATGACTTTTCTTTATGGAGAAAACAAAAGAAAAAAAGAAATTTCGTATCACTGTCACTCTCTGTCCTTCTCTGGTAGACTGTCCATCAATGAATTTCAGTGAGAGTGCATGCGGACATTGCATGGATTAGAAAAATGAGAAATAATGATGGAAATCATTCTGAGACAAGACTGAAAATTGACAGTTGTTAGTTGTGTTGCAAGATATTAACATTAGGAGGATATGGAAAATGAGCTCTCTCTCTCACTACATCTACATATATATAAAATTTAAATTAATACGCAGCAAAAAAAAGTACACTGTACACAGTCAAAAGAAAAAGAAAAAACGAACATGGTCTATATTTCCAGTGTGTGTGTGTGTACATTTGTCAAAATCAATTTTCTCTCTCTTCATTTAATTTAATTCACTAGACAAAAAAAATATATTTCTTTTTTTTTCTATGTACACTTTTTTTCGGGGGGTTCAAAATGGCTTTTACGCACGCTGTTGGTCACTAAGCAATCATACAAACTTGTGTACGGATATAGCCCACAACTAATATATAACCTTTTCCATACTTGCATTGTACAGAGTAGCATGTGGAAGCGAAACTAAACAAAATCACGGTTCTTCTCTGGGGACTCTCTTTTGCTTCATGAAGAGAGAGAGAGAGAGAGAAAATAAGGCAAAGACTCTTTTTTTTGAATGAAAGTAATTAAGTTTGTATCCTTGTAAATTTATGTGAGAATTTCATTCAAACTACAATCCAAAAAAAGGATTGTGTATGTTTATAACTCGACTTTTTTTCTCTTACTTTAGTCACACATAAAAAATGACAAGTTTTATATATAAATCCCCAAAACAGAGTCAATGCATTAAAACAGAAAAAAGTATATAAAAAAATGAGACAATTTCACTTGGACTTTTTCCCTCTGCAATGATGGTCACACGAATCTAATGCATAGACAAAAAAAATATATGAGTGCAAACAGCAATATACTAGCCAATATACTGGCTTTATTGACCACATGCAATAGAAATAGTGTCTATATAAAAAAAGCAAAGTTTTTTTTTATGTAAATATGAAACATATTTCTTTTTGGTATAACTGTACAAGAAACTATATATATGCGTTTTAGTTTTTTTTTGAAATTGGAATTAGACATTGCATGTTTTGAGATGACTCTTTATTTTTCCCTTGTGTATGTACATACGTACATTTTTTTCCATCTCCAACTCATTATTCTCATTTCTTTTCCTTTTCTCCAACTCCAATTGGTTTTAACTATTTTTTAGGAAAAAAAACAAGAGAGAGATTGTTTTTTTACAGAGGTGACTAGTTAACGTATCTAAACTGAATTGAGAAAAAAATCAATTTGAGAGGTATGACAAGGAGACGAAGAAAAATAAAACAGTGGAAGAGGGAGGGGAGCTCACAATCACAACATGTATGTTTAGTATGTCTTTCCATGTATAAAAGTAGGAGCATGTACACACACACACACAAAGAAATGTCAGTTGAGTCGCCCAGCATGACTGACTCAAGGTCTACAACTTGAGTAACTCTTGAGTAGAAAGAGAGAGAGAGAGAGAGAGGGACTACAATCTAGAACTATGATCTGTTCTGTTTTAATAGGTCCTATTTCTTACGCCCCGTCGTCAATATGGAGGCATACCATGTTACATTATAGACAGTCCCCAAAAAAAAGAAACTATAGAAGAAAAAAAGAACTCTTGGAAATGTTCCTCTCGTTAGTCTGTACCACTATAAAACTACATGGTCGTACGTCGTATAAGAGACTAGAGACTGTCGATTTGTCTGAATGTGTGTGTGTGTGTGCTCCCAAACTATTTTTTCCCCTTGTTGTTGGATAACATGACTTCCACACAGTTTTCCATTTACTCGTTCAACTCAATGTGAAAATGTCTTGAAGAGAGAATAAATCTTGTTTGGAAAATAGTGCCGAACCCTCCCTCTCTTCCATCCCCTCTACCTGTCCATCCTTTTGAGAGAGAGAAAAATCCTTTGAAAATTCTCCTAACAATTGAGCTTCATGGACATAAAACGATGAAAACGGCAAGGAAGCGTAAGTGTGTTTCTATTGTACAGGAAAAAAGTAAAAGCCGATACACACACACTCTCTTATAATGTATAGACTATAAGAAACGTTTTATTACGTAAATGCTCATAGGTATCTCTCTCTCTTAAATTTCCTCCCCGGTATTGTCAACCCGGGTAGTCACTGACTATTTGTAGTGACTATCTATATATGAGTGTGTTGTCCGCCTTTTGCATAAATCCATTGGAGATAGGCAACGACTTGGCTACTTCCATAAACATCCTAAAGCCTAACGCTTCTCTCTCTCTCCTTCCAGCTTATTGACTGCACATGGAAGACGAGAGAGAGAGAGTTCACGATGATTTACTGAAAATTGTCATGATGGATTTGAATATAAATGCTTAATGAATGATTCAATGGAGCTCGTGAGCATGCAAGCAAGTCGCAGCCCACTCTGTCTCTCTCTCTCCTTCCTACTTTTCTGCCCCCCCCCCCATGTAAGCACACATGAAGTTACATATAGTAGCATAAACTGTCGTCTAGAAACTCAAAGTTGCTTTTATTGTGTCCCAAGCCGTCCTAAATTCCCTCCATCTGAAGACATGATCCAGCCGTACATTATTCCTCTCTATCTCTCCCATTCCCCATTTTCTATTTTCTAACTTTACGTACCAAAGGACAGTAGTACACAGGGAGAGAGAGAGGGAAGAAAAATATATATGACATATAAAGTATTATAATAAATATGACAAAAAATATAGACAAGCATATTTTTAAAAGAAATATAAAATTATATTATATCAAAATTCCCATCCTTTTTATCGTCAATTCCCCTCCCGGCAATGTTTCAAGTATCCAAAAATGTATGCAAGTCCATCTTGGAGATATTTCTTTTTTTTGTTTGTCTTTTATATTCAACAAACTCTCTCTCTCTCTCTGTCTAATACCTTTCTCTATTTTGGTAGCATGTAGAATGTAGAGATAGAGATACTTTACATGGGAAAGCGGAACAGGGAATCAAACTATAGAGTTGTTATCCACGAGAAAGATATAAAACCATATAATTTTATTATACAACATGGTACATGTCCATGGTGTGTAGAGTGTACAATGGGGGGTATGAAATATTGGAATCAATTTTCAAACCACGTTAAGTCTCTACAATTTACTGGTAGTTTTCTATCTGAATTATTATCTAGGTGGTACATACTACAACTTATATATGTCGCAGTTGATTTAGTAAGACCAAATAATAACCAAACTACTCAGTTGAAAACCATACTACCTAGTTAACATCAATGTTAACTGGTTGATTTGGTTTATGGCAGTCAATGTGGTTAATATTTTAGTTAATATGGACAGATCTCAGGTAACGTGGAAAATACTTTAGTTAATATGGACAAAGCTCAATCTCGTATTGAAAATTTTCGTTTTATTCTTTTTTCCATAACAATCAAAATGAAAGAAAAAATACACTCATGTCATGAAGTACAATGAGAAAAAGTATACAGTTTTAATACATAAAATCTTTTTTTTAAGTAATTATTTTTAGTTATATTTCTAAGGACAATCAAATTAAAAGATAACTATTTTATTTATTTGAGCATGAATTGCTACTGTGACATTTGCTATTACACAATAGATCATTTTTTCTACATTAGCATTTGTTCGATTGACAGCCAGTGGTACAATTGCACTTAAACACACCTTGACCTGATCCTACTGACATAGCTATTGCAGCTGAACGCAGACTTAGTTCAACGTTAGGGACATTCTCCACTTTGATTGACTCTACTGTACTAATTAAAACTTGATTTCGACTATAAAATGATTTCAACTTTCCTACTTTTGTGCCCAACTTATACATACAATCATTGACAGCCATTACGATGGCTAAGATATTACGATGGTCTACCTTCGCCCGGTCCACATCTGGAGCTGGGACTAACAGATTTTGTCCAACAGTACACTGCTCTAAAAGTTGGTTGGAGCGTTCCACCATCTTAGCCGCTTGTTTTTTCTGAAAAACACGAGCACTACTACGGGAATCAATAATCAAATTTTTTTTATTGCATAAAAGACAATTATAGACTTCTGATGTTGATGATGAGGGGCTTTCTATGCTACATGATGACACATAATGAACGGGCATGAGACAGGTCATACACACACAATTTATCTCAACTCTGCCATTACAAGTAACACATTCAACAAGACCCTCTCTATAATCATCAAAACTAATATTATACCCTTCCTCTTCTGGTGCGGTAGTCTCTCTCTTCTTCTTCCTCTGTGTGTGGAGGAGGGGAAGGAGAAAGATGTTGGACATTGTTGTTGGGGCAAAAAAAATGAGGATCATGATTTTCTATCACCTCAATTGTCACTGTAGTTAAAGAATTAGGATTTTCCAATAATTTTTTTTCCCTTCCCTCTAATAAGATGCTTGCTAGTGAATTTTGTATCGCCGGTGTAGATTGAGATGAGTCAATTCTCTCTCCATTTAAAATTCTTTCTAAGTCCTCCTCAGTCTCAATAGTGCCGGGAATTGGGATGTTCAAGCTTGTGATACCCAACTTTGGCTGAACTACGTACATTACCTCGTATGGTGACCTTCCAATCCCTCTGTTCAAACATGCATTTTTTTGAAATTGAATAAATTTCAATGCATCGACCCATTTATTTGTCTTGTTCTCTCGTAGATAGCACGCCAACTTGTCTTGAACATCTTTGTTAGCCCGTTCAACGGACCCTTGACTTTGGGAATGACGAGGTTTACCATGTACAAGTTTATATTCAGGCCATAATTTGACAACTTCTGTCACCAACTACAATATCACCAACACAAAAAACTTTAAATATTTATAATGTTTGATGAAAGTAAGTAAAGTAACATTATTTTTTAACCTTATGGGTAAACTCTCTGCCATTATCTGACTGCAAAATCAAGGGTGCACCCAATTCGCAAAAAATCTCTACTATATTTTTTGCCGTTTCTTCTGCTGTCTTGGTTTCCAGCGGTCGAAGACGAACAAACTTTGTAAGATGATCTTGATAATTCATTATAAATTTATAGGGTCCATCAGGTTGACTTTGAAAGTCAATCAAATCCACCTTTTGAAAGAATAAATAATTATTTTAGTGAGAGAGACAGAGAGAGAAAGAGAGAGAGAGAGTCCATGTTTATGCTTTTTTGTGCATTTATTTGCCTCTTTTTCTCTCTTTCTGTGGATGCAGAAATAAGATTCATTTATAATTGTATTTTATTTTATTTCTGCACACACAAATGAAGTACTTAGTTTTTTTTTTAAAAAAAAAAATTATACCTGGCATCTGGAGTTCAATTCTTTCGAAAAAATTGGTTTGACAACTATTGATTTTTTAATTTGCCCTATTTTTAACTGACATTCCTCACATTGTTTTACAAATTGTAAAACTTCTTCTTGAGTAATATTGAAATAACTTTGTGAAAGATTTCTGTACATGACGTCCCGTCCTCCATGTCTGGTAAATTTGTGAGCAGAGGCAAGAACTTGAAAGAGATTTTCAACTGCAAGAATTTGTTTAGTTGTGCCTTTTTTTCGTAAAATTGTTTTCCCATTACACAGAAAAATATCGAATGTTTTATAATATTTATAATCACTGCTAGTTTTATTTTGCAATTCAGGAAAAGTTTGAAGTCCTTGTATGATATGCTGGATTTTTTCTTCAGAGTAATTACTACAGTTATTATTTTTACTATTTTTGAAATCTTTAATTATTCAATAAAATTTGACTCCTTGGTTAAATTGTTTGATACTTGAGACTCGGCCATGGCTATGTTTTATCCTTTGCAGCAAAGTCGAAAATACTGGCCCAAAAGTTAGTAAGAAATGAGAGGATAAAGTACATTGTAACATTTTTAACCCTTTTCCAATTCCAGTAAATTGTCTATGACTCATTGTGTGACGCACGTTGTTTTTTCACACGAGAGGATTAAAAATGAAAATTTTCAATACGAGATTGAGCTTTGTCCATATTAACTAAAGTATTTTCCACGTTACCTGAGATCTGTCCATATTAACTAAAATATTAACCACATTGACTGCCATAAACCAAATCAACCAGTTAACATTGATGTTAACTAGGTAGTATGGTTTTCAACTGGGTAGTTTGGTTATTATCTGGTCTTACTAAATCAACTGCGACATATATATTTCTAACCATGTACACCATCAAAATGCATGTGCATGTTCTACTACTTATGTACTACATGTACGTCTCCCTTTACTTTATTTTACTATCCCAACTTACTATTTTACCTCCCAACAGATTGTACAATTGAATATGGTCAACTTTATAATAGAAATTTTGTTTTTGATTGATACAACCTAAGGCTATTTACTTTTCAAAAAAGAAGTTATGACAATGATCATCATCAAAGTCTTCATTTTAATTCAAAAATTTGAGCATGAGGTTGAAAAAATCAGCTCAGGGGAAATTAAAATAGAATTTAATATCCATCTTTTACATTGTCTCGCATTGTCAAGTCATCTTGTCCATTATAACCATTAATAGACAATGTAAATAAATATGAGTATTATTAGAAACTGTACACGTACATATGTATATTGGTATAATATGTAATTGCTGGCTATCCAATTGAGATTATTAAAAAAAAGGATATTTAGACACACAATTTGATACTTGATACAAAAAAGATGGCACATGGCTCTTATGCATGAGTATCCATCTGAAATATGTACACATGTGGACTGTAGAGGAAGGAAGGAAGAGAGGGAGGCTTGTGGAATATTAAGCTTCCCCAACGTGTGGATGTTGTACATGAAGATAAAAATAAATATGTTGAATATTGAATAAATTGCGTGTCGTCCATGATTGTGAAAATGGTATGGCCGGTGGGCTTAAAAAATACAGGAGAGTAAAATGTTCATGTGGACAATTGAGCAGATGGGGGGAGGATCAGAAAAAAAAAGTTTCAAGTTGTTTCAAGTTGCAACGGAAGGAAGTAGAGGAAGATCATGTGATTCAAAATAGCCATTTGCTCCTCATTTATCCTCCGTGTGTACAGAGAGAGAGGGGGAAGACTATTGTGTGACGATATAATATACTTACAAACCGAGGGAAAATGGTCATTATGGATCATCATCATCCTCATGATTATAATCATTCCCCCCTTTTTTCTAAGCTAATCTTAGAAACTTGGTACTCGTTTAGTTGAATCATCCTTATCTCTGTACATTTTCCATAGCCAAAAAGTTGTGTTAAAAAAGTGTACATAATGTGGCTTGTCCCTCCAGCCAAATAATTCCCGTCTTGTCCTTTGTACATAATATTACGAAGGTTTTTGTGAACCAGTCATCCGATCTTTTTTCCTGGTCAAATGAATGTAAACTTTTCAAGTATACAATCTAACTCATTTTCCACATGATCACTGCCGACTGCCGAAAGTTAGTCACTTTGGCGTAGAAATTATTTTAACACCCGCAGGTCATCTTCCTACTCATTCCTGCCTTCCTCTTCATCCTCCGCCCTCCATCCCTCTCCCTTCCTTGTGTAAACTTCACAACTCTCATCTTATCCATCTCTTTATAGACTTTTCTCTCTCTCTCTTTTGTCATAGTCTCTCCCCCTCTCTCTCTCTATTTTCTACAGTAAAATCTCAAGAGCTCAACTCTCAACAAAATTTTGTCTATAATATTACCTCCCGTATATTTTCTATTTGCAAAAAGAGAAGACTAGAAGGAAGAAGAGGAGGAGGAGGAGGTCTCAACTTTTGCCTTGTAAATTAAAGCATGTTGACTATACATGTATAACATGTACATAATATACACTAAGGAATTTATAGAAAATCAGTAGGGCAGACACATGGGCCAACATGAAAATGTGACATCAAGAGAAAATAGTTTTATCTTGTCCCATATAATCCTACAGTCATGTACATATGTATATACAAAGAAAAGAGAGAGAGAGAGAAAAAAAAACTGTATTTATACACAAGACAAGAAAATTACATGGAAAGTAGTGGAAACATTTTGGGCGTATAAAATACAAAGTGGCAGGGATGAGGAGCCACTATTGACATTGAGACAACAGGGCTAGAGGCAGGTTCAAGTTATTTACTTTCTACCAAGACTCTCTAACCCTATAACATTAGACTGTGACAAATAGGAAAAAGTCCCCTATAGTCTTACATTGTAATAATAGGAGTCTTATATATATTAGGAATATCCTCCTTGTTCAACTTTTCTTCTAAAACTCTCTCTACATGTACATTGTATACATACATAAGAGAGAGATAGCACTTTGTTCTAGCGTCCTCAATGAAGAGAGGCAGTAAAGAGAAGTTTTTGGTAAGATTGGAGGTTTGGCTAGATTTTAGGTTTCAAGTTGTACAAGCAAAAGGGAGAGAGACGGAGATTGGTGGACCACATGTAATCTTGATTGAGCAAAGTCAACAGATTCACGCTACAGTCAAGAATTGGTGCGGAAAATTAATTTAATGCCCTCTCCAAGTCCTCCGCTAGTGAATTAATGACGAGGCTTGAGAAACAGAGAACTTTGGCCGTCAGCCAGCCTAAATTCATCCTTGATTAGTTAGACTAAAGATGAGAGTTCGACTCAAAGGAAGAGACATTTCTCTACTCTTCCATTTTCTCTCTTTCTAAAGAGAGAGAGAGAGAGAGAGAAGGATTCTCTAAAATGCGTGGAATAACAAAACACAGTCTCCACCACGAAAGAGAGACAAAGGAGAGCAATTTTCTTGCCCCAACAAAATGAGTTTGGCAGTTTCCCTTGTCACTCTGACTCTAATTCTCAAAGTCTAACGTATTTAAATGAGATTTGAGGGCTACGATCAAACATGAGACAAAAGAGGACACCTTCCCCTTTTTCCTATGAATATCCCCTCCAAATTATTCCACACCGACCCGGAGTGTACGAGTAGGAGTTGGTGGGTTAGAGTCCTGGTGGTCTGAATAAATTTAAAGAAGTGTGACGGGCCAGTAGTGTAACAGTGACAAACGGAGAGAGAGAGAGAGACAGAGAAGGATAATGAGAATTTGTAGGCCATGAAGGTGGAGGATGACAAATTTTCTTCATTTTTTATTTCAATTCTTCCATCTCTTTCGTAGGTGGTGGTGGCGGTAGCGGGTGTCGCATTGAATTTTAGTCGGTCATCCATCCGTCCATTTGAAACCAAATAGAACATGGATTAGTCTACAAAAATATTCTAGAGTGTGGGACTTTCTTTTTTTAAAAATTATGGCTCGTTTTTCACTAGAATACAAATGAACAAAGAGATTAATGCTGCCACTTTTTTTTCTTGACTTGAAGGGGGTATACATATTGTAATAAAATTCTTTGACAAATATTTTCAAGAAAATGACAGACACACCAACGCATTTTTAACGCACTTTTTTTTCTCTTGACACATGAGATGGAGAACATTTCAGGGAGACTGGATCGTAGGAGGAAGAGGGAGGAGGAGGAGGAGAAGGAAAAGAATAGAAATGAAAAAAATTGACTTGAGAGAATTTGACTAATGCACCGGATGATAATGGAGGAATGGAGGTTGGCCAATGTCTGTCTTGTTAAAGTCTGGACTCGTGAGAAAAAATGAATTTCTTGTCGAATGTCGGGAAATCTCTGGGGTCTCCGGGTTCTATCCGTACCTCCTTTCTCCTTACGTCTGGTCTATATTACTGAACAAGGAGAAAGAGAGAGAGAGAGAGAGAGAGAATGAACAAAACGAAAGTTTTTTTTTCTCTTTTTCTTCGTTTCCTATTTTTTTTTCTTGTGCTTTCTCTCTCTTCAGTTTCCTCCTTAATATTCACCTCGTATCTTGAATAACATTAAAATTTCATCACATAATCTTTGTACTTTTGTCTTTCACTACCAACATACATTTTTTTCCTCTCTCTCTCTCTCTCTTCTCCTCTGTGTACTCCATACAATGGAAGGGCCCCAGTACTACTTACTACTCCAATTTAATCTCCCGAGACGATTATTCTACATAGACACATGTATAGACACTTTCTCCTTTGTATATAGAAAGTTTCTCAAATGGTTTTCTAAATGAGTCCACCCCATTCCCACTTCATGACTCTGATTAACCCCACCACCACCACCAAAATCCATCAATTACCATTCGCCAAACTTCATTTAAAATTTTACAATTTACAATTTATTCTCCCATACAAACTCCTTCTATGTAAATTAATTGTCCACTATTTGTCCTTCAATGACTTTCTCCTTCAACTCTGTAAAGTCAAACGAAAAAAAGAGTAGAATTGTCTACAAAATTCTAGAATGTGGATAGGCCAAGTCTGGAGACTTTTGGGACTTTTACAGAAGATGCTGTGAAAAAAAAACAAGAGAAAATGTGAGGACTTTGTATGCCAACTGTATTAGAGGCAGTTTAGAGGAGGAATGAGAAAGTCTGACTTGTCTGAATGTTTTTTGATAGAAAAAAATAAAATGCAGAAACGAGTTGCTATACATATAAAACTTTTTTGAGGGGGGGATGACTCTAAAGTCTTATAGGGTGGGTGAAGGGAGTTGGAGGAGAGGAGGAGGAGGAATGTTGTAGTAACAATGTGTTCTATGTGTGTACTTGTTCTTTGGGAAGCATCTCTCATATTGGCATATAAAATTTATAATTTCTCAAGTTGTGCTTCAATTGGAGCCAGCTACTTTAGAGAATTCACTGGGAAATTCTCTCGCTTTTTTCCACGAGGCATCAAGTGAATTTTTCATTGCCGCACTGGGGATTCATTAGCTGATTTCCCCCGCTCTGCACACTGTGCACATTACCCCGCACCTTATTCCAATTGCCCATATAACGTTATACCTGTCAAATTCTTACATGACCCAACAACTTCCTTCTCTTGTCCCTTTATACCCCTTCCCCTCCCTCCCTTCCTCTTTCTTTGTACAAACGTCTTGCTATTTCTCCAACATGGCCATTTCATCCAACTACTCTCTCTCTCTCTCTTATAAGGAAATTTATATACAATTTTTTTTACTGTAGACTTTCTCCCCTGGAATTCTTTCATTGTAGTTCTACAATACAGAGCTACTCATATAAAGCGAAAATCTCATCAATTGTTCTTTTTCTTGGAGGATATAAAAAATTGAATTAAACTTATTGGATAAAATTACATTACCACCTACTCAATATAAATTGGATACAATTTATGTACATGGAAAAACAATAAAAAAATAGAATTATGTTGTGGCGAGATTGGAGAATCCCCTTCTTTTTTATCACACATTTTCAATTGGATTATTCAAAGGGATGAGGGTTGAGACATTGATTGTGTTTGTTTTTTACAATGCAATGAGGTTTAGATGGCTCAGAAAAAAGAAACAATTAAATTATAAAAGTTACACCACAATGACCCCCACAAAAAAAAACAAAATGTTTTTCAAGAGAAAGATAATAAAAAAAACCTTTTCAAGTGGACACCGGAAATTGAGACAAAAGGCCAACTTATTTTTTTTATCTGAAAGGGGAAAGTGAGAACAAAGAGAGAGAGAGAAAATTGGCAAAATTGATTAGGCATAACTTTTTTTTAAAAAAATCTAAAGCCAAAGTGTACATTAAGCAATATATTAGTAGAGTCAGGTGTAAAAAAATGATTTTTTTTGGTTTCACTCTTCCTTTATCTAAATTTATTGACAAAAAATTTAAAAAGGGCTCAAGGAAGTCTTTTTTTTGTTCTCTCTCTCTCCACCGCCAACTTGTTTGTGCCACCTGCTTCTCACAAAATTCTCATAATGTTCAACTTACCCTCTCTCTCTCTTCTTCTCGGAACAATATCATTGCATGACCAAGCAAGTTTCTTGAAAATACAGATAACAGCCCTCAATATTTTCCCCCCATAGTCTAGTCTAGGAGTAGTGGGATGTACGTAACAATAAATAAAAATTGATAAAAGAAGTTTTAGGAAATTACAAGTGAATGATTATTTTTTTGAGGGGAGAGATGTGGACTTTACGTTTAAACTCTGTTCTATATTTGTCCATTGAAAAAAATAGACTCCATGTACCATGTACTGTTATATCTGTAAAATGTATTTTTCTATACATTTATCCTGCCATAAACCACAAGAAGAGTTTTTCCAAGTCATTTTAATAGTTCACAATGATAAATCTATACAGACAAGGGAGTCAGAGAATAAAAAAAGAAGTCAGAACCATAGAAAAAAACATTTTTTTCCCTGTACATTGTATGAGAGAGAGAGAGGATAAAAAAATATTGGGTAATGTAAGTTAACAAGAAAAAATGTAGTTGAATATTTTCCCAGAGTGTAGCCATTAGTCATAATCCATGTGGGGGCATGAATAAGTTATGAGTGGACGAGTGTATATTTATATAAATCTTTTTACAAATACAGATACAGAGAGAGAGAGCCAGATAAGGTTTGTGGTTTGTGATACGCTCCCAGGTTAAATTGGACTAGAATAGAGATGTTATGATGATGGAATGGGAAGGAATGTTCAATCGTTTGGTTAGTTGAGTAGAGCAGATGAATTTCTCTGTCCGGCTATTTTCTACATGCTAAACTTCCTACAAGAGACTTATGTGTACTTGTATAGAGAAGGTAAGAGAGAATATAAATACCGGGTATTTGTGGCCATGTTTTTGACTGTGGGTATGTTGGTTATAATGTTGGCTTGTTCGTCCAGGATAGAAACAATGGTCATTTGTTTGGCCTGTGTAATGTAGACATAAATAGGTAAAATAAAGTAAAGTGGTGTGGTTTAGCTCAAATTGGCCAAGGTGAAAATTCCGGAAATCCGTTCAATTCCCCGCAATTAGATTACATAAAATGGGGTGGGCTGTACACATAACATAAAGTCTACCCACATAAACTTTGTAACCTTAATCCTTGTACTTTTCATTCCCTTTTTTTGAGAGAGAGCCCATTGCGTGCTCCCCATTTTCTCTCTCTCTCTGTGGACGGCGGCGGGTAATGTAGCTCGAGCTCCGGTGGTCAACAGGATGGATAACAAAGTTGAAGAGGAAGCCGGACATGGGTTAATTGACTGACTGCCACGTGCCTAGTCTTTGACATATAAGCTAGGCTCTCATTAAGTGCTCTTCCACCGCCAAAATAGAAACGTCTCCCTTATTTCTCTCTCTGCCCATGCAATGTCATGCCATGGAATCAAAATGGACGCTCCTCCTTCTCACATACATGTAACACAATGACAGTCTAAACTGTATGAACTTTTCCAGCCCACAACACGCTAAACGATCATTTCCTGAGGTCACTGTCAAAACCTTTCCCATCATCCCACCAAATTTTCTATCTCTCTCTCTCTCTCTGCAGATTGTCATGGATGGTCCTTACACAAGACACGTAATACATCACAAGGTAATTCATTCCAAATTCTTTTTTTCTTTTATTCAATGCCATGGCTCTAAACCACTTTTTAATGCCCCATGTAGTTCAGGGAGACTTGGACACAAAGTAAATATAAAGTGTCCAACTTTATGGACAGTGTATGCACAAGAAGGGGGGAGAAGTGGGGAGGGGGTTTGGGAAAATGATGGATATCGACATTCAACTCAAGTATGCACCACATTTTCACTGTACAACCTGGGGAGAGAGAGAGAGAGATAGGGGAGGAGAAGGAGATGGTGGATTGCATGGGAGGTAATAGATAAATGACTACCGGTGTGTGTGTTTGGGGAAACCTCATCAATGGTCACGACAGACAAGCTACCATTATTTCAGATTTTAGGACCCATATGATTTATACCAAAAATTTCCCTTTTCTGTAGAGTGTCCCCTAAAATCATGATTTCAATCCCAATCATTATTGTCCTGTGTACCAGCACCAGTACATATATCTGTAGTTGAGAGAGAGAGAGAGAGAGAGAGAGAGAGAGAGAGAGAGAGGAAAAAATCCATGCAAATATTTCAAGCACCTGTCCTCTCCTCTCTTCTATTGTCCTTCCTTTACTGTCACTCCCTCCCCATTTGTGGTCCCCTCTCTCTTTCTTTTTAGTCAAGTAAAAAAGAACTAGACGCAGTTTTATATCTTTGACTTGATAGATATTTGAGTGTAATTTGAGAAGGAGAAGAAGAGATACTAAAAATTCAGCCTAGATTCAGACTATAAAAATAATAGTCTGTGTATAGTATATTTTTTGTACTATAAAGTAGTAAGAATGGAGAGGGGGTTATTATTGTATAGAGATGGTTGATTGGATTTTGGAGTAAGATGTTAGTTGTATATTGAAAAAAAGAGAAGAAAAAAAAGGTTGTTTTGTTTGAAGGGTGGGGAGACGTTGGAGGAAGGAGAGAGAGAAGTGGTCCCATGTCTTCCATATCTGTTTGGGCGACGGGTAGAAAAGAATGGCTATTGTGTTTTGGGATGATGGTGGCTTCCCTTTGGATGGTGGCAAATGAATCAAGTGACGGGCGAATGGATGTCGAGACAGTCGTTTTTAGCATTGCCATCTTGCCTTGTACGATTCCCATGAATCGCTTATTTAATCTAATATAGAGAGTATAAATTTCATTTACGCTGACAGAGTTACGGGGTTTAGGTCTAAATTGTGAGCTGAAATTGTCAGTTGGCGTTTTTCGTTTCTAGTATCTTTCTTTTGGAAAAAATATCGAGGAGAAAGAATCCAAGTTCCCTCTTTTTTTCTCCCCAAAAAAATACCGTCAGCTCCCAAATGCCTTCTCTCTCTCTCTCAATATCTCCTTTTTATGTCTACCTACTTTTTTTGCCTTCTTCTTCTGTATAGATACAAGTTAAGAAACAAGATGAAGGGAGAAAAAGGGAAAGTATGTATCATGACTGTATATGTACAACACACAGGGAAGAAACAACATTAGAAAAAAGGCACATTGAAGAATATGGTGGACATGGCTTTCTCTCTCTCTCTCTCTATCTTTCTGCGTGCACTAAACCAGAAATTGACCCTTAGCTAGAATGGCTTTGGCCAAATTGACGTTTCTTATCTCATCTCGCCTCTTGACTGCTGGACTCAATGGCCCATCACCATCCTTTAGTCTCTGTAGTTTTTCCTCATTTCATCTTCTCTTTCTCCCATTCAACGTCTCTCTCTCTCTTTCTGTGTATAGCCGAGTTTCGGTGGAGTTTTCAAACCCCCTAGGAATTTCTTCAAATTACTTTCTAATCAATGCTCTCTTTCAACCGCATACAAAACATTACGTCCATTGCATTACTTTTCTCTTTTTTCTCCAACTAAAAATAAAGAAATACAATGTACAGTGTACATTGTACAAGAAGAAGAAGAAAGGACAAAAAAAGGAGAAAGGCATTACAATTTAAAATAAAATTTTCTGTGTCTTGCCATTAGTTAATTTAAACTGTGATATTTATTGTTAAGTGCTCATTTTGTCATCCTACACACGACTCTAGTGAAAGCCCCTTTGGTCTTGACTCAAGTCAACAAGATGGTTTTTCCTGTCTCTTTTTTTTGTCTACTCTCTCCCTGTCTATTTTATATTCTTTACCTTCCTGCCTCTCTCTCTCTCTCTCTTGATGTACAAGAGAAAAAAGGGAGGAGGAAGAGGATCTTCTTTATGTTGAGTATACACATATTTTTCGCTTCACACGAACATGCTTCTTTATTTCCATATGTATTGCACCCTTGATGCTCAAGTGGGGCGTTCCATCAGCATTTCTCTGTCAAAGTGAGAGTGCGACACATGACCCCATGGGGATAACTCTGCCCTCTAAACCTTAAACCCCCTCTCTCTCTCTTCCCTTTTTCAAAATATTTTTTTGCCTCTTTTCTCCTCCAACACAAACAACGCACTCAGCCTCTTTGAACTTATGTCATCTATATACAATCTATATATAGCCTCCTCCTTCAACTAAATTACACTAAAAAGTATTTTCTCCTTTTTTTTATTTTGTTTCTCCCTATTTTATTTTTGAATCAACATTCTCCACTGTACACTGAAGCTCTGTATATTTAGCCATTTAGCTTTTTTTAAAAGTTGGCGCAGTTTCTGTGTACTTCTGTGCACTTATGCAAATAGAAATATCATGAAAAAAATATTCAATTCACTTTTAAATGATAATAAACTCTTCCTTCCGTCTCCACAAATTAACCCCCGGGTGAAAAAAAGAATCCCGGATCGGATGTGTTGTGTAATATGACTATAAGTATGGAGGAGGATAATGTAGAAAATGAGAAAATAAATGACATAAAAACGACCAACAGCTCTTTTCTTTTTCTCCACACCTTCCCAACAACCCCCAACTGGAAAAAAATAGGAGGACTGAATTGGCTACACGTGGCCACATCACCCTCCACCACGTGCTCCTTACATTGATCAAAAATTAAGAGATTTCCTATCTCACCCAATCTTTTGTTGTTACACGAGTGTGTACACTATGCATCATGTATACTATTTTTTGAGTGAGCCAACAATCATCGTAATTCCTCCGGCCCTTGTTCTACACTGGAGGAACAATGTAAGGCGGCTGTTGCAACAATTTTTTTATTGTAGAAAATATATATTATATTTCAATTTCTATTTGACAGGTACATTTAGAAAAGTGGCCGTGGGTCTCTCTCTCTCTCTCTAATAGTGAACATGCGTCAATTGTATTAAACCAGCCTCTACAATCTCCTTTTTTTCATGCATTGAGATCTCAATGGACTTGATGTGGCGTGGTGCAATGATTGTGTTTCATCCAAAACATTCAAAAAGACACTCAACGAAAGAGAGAGAGAGAGAGAGGGGGGGGCTGAAGCTGAGCAGTCCGTTCAAATGATTTCATGCTCAATTTTATGGTGCTTTTTCGGAACGAATCGCATTATGGAATATAGACAAGTCTACGAGGAAAGAGAGAGAGAGAGAGAGAGAACAAGGGCGGCAAGAGATAGGGACTTTATTCATTGAAAAAGGGATGATGATCCTCTTCTCTCTCTCTCTGTCTGTCAATCCCATAATATGATAACATATGGAGAGGACAACATGCTTTAGTCTATCCTATTAGACTTTGTTGTCTCTCACCCCCCTACCATGTTTTTCCCCATTTGTAGATTCAGAGAAAGAGATAAGAAGATGATACCAAAATTCCATGTTATTCATACGTACGTGGAGCCATATACATGTATAAGTACGTATGAGAGGAAAGTTTATCCCAATCCCAGCAAATACCAAGGGATGTTGTGTGTAACACAAATCAAAACTCTCTCTCTCTCTCTTCTTTTACATACAAACTGTGTATATACCGTAAACTCTCAATTAGGCGCCCACGCGGCCCTGCACATAGTATACTCATATAGATAACATGAGTATACTATGTGCAGGGCCGGGTGGGCGCTTAATTGAGAGTTTACGGTATTCTATATATATTATTCGTGCATAGTTTTGCATTGACATTCCACTCAATTTACATATTTACGAGCAACTCTATGAATTTTTGATAAACTTCAATTAGGCAACTCCTACTCTTTCTCTCTCTCTCGTGTTTTTGCGATCGGTGTAGAAGCTAGAGGACTTGATGCATGCACCCAATGTGTATACTTTTGTATATTGATAGTACTTTGTAGTTAAGTACTTTGAGTTTATATTTAAAACGGATCATAATTATGAATCAATTTTTAGCCCTCACAAAATCATGCGTAGTCTACATATATATCTGTACTTGTACATTTGTACTTGTATATAATCAAGTAAAAAGTGTTGAATATGGAGGCTGAAATAAATGTGGGATGGGGAGTATATAAAATGTAGAGAGAGAGGTATAAGAATATTATATGGATGATGACGGGGAGAGAGTTTGGAGCTCTGGTTTGGTTTTTAGTTCAAGTTGGACCGAAGGGAGAACGCACCAGATGAGAGACAAGGAGAGTTATAAATGGCAAGTAAATCCTCTTACAACTAATTCCTATACTAATTGATTCCGAATCACAATCATTTCCGAATGTAGGACTTTCTGCCGAGTGTACACTTCTGACTCGGTAATGTTTGACGAGTCAGTTCTGACTGGGGCTTGTTTTGACGATGGTCAGTTGTGACGTCATACATATATGACTGCGGTATTAATTGACGATAATTGTGTGACGGGAACAGTCTGACGTTACCTATCTGACCTTAAACCTTACGTGGTCAATCTCAAGTGATTTTTTGTGTTTTACAAGAAACACTTATTTTCATATACAGATACACAATGAAGACTAGATATACATACACAACAAATAGAGTAAAATTAAATTTAAAAAAATGTTTTGCCCTTTTATTCTGCTTGTACTACTCCCACTAATACCAAGTCATCACAAAATTGTGGAATTCTACATATAGCGCTATCGACGGTTGTTACCAATATTTTTAGTTATTAACTAAATTTAATCTTTTCCATCACGAAACTATTTCAATTGACCGTCTATGACCAGTTGTAGAAGTTGATTTATGACTTACAATTGGTTGGAAAAAGAGTTGGAGAGGTTTAAAAAATTTCAACTGTTCCCTCAACCAAAGGTCCACAAAAGCCCAATATATTCCAGATGTGAATATTCATGTGTGTACTCTACATAGACAGTATTTTATTCTCTCTTGATTTGAAGAGTCAATGGAAAGATTGTTCTTGTTTTAACAAGTTTAGAAATTTGGTTGACTCCGGTATTATCATTAGGTAGGGTCATTTTTAACGGCCAAGTATTTTCTTATTTTTTCCTCAAAAATTCTCATTCACCTCTCATTTAAAACAAAAAGAGAATGTTGTCGTTGTCCACGAAATGGACTCTGCCGCTTTTATAATAATAGGAACGAGACAGAACGATGTTAATTTTTAAGAAACACCAATA
>JAQIVZ010002200.1:0-22944 GCA_034700945.1 Arrhopalites spinosus
ACACCCTGCTGTGATCCCCCTTGTAAATCCCGCGCTTGGGAGGCGCATAGGTCACTCCAACTTTTTTCGCGTGAAGGCGCATGACAACACCTTGGAAAGAGCGTGGAGGGACTTAAAGGCCGACATGCGTACATGCAATGCTGTGGGTCATGTAGACCAATACATTGCGGCTTGGATATACAAGCGCAATGTACCGTGTCCAATTAGGGAAAGAGGACGAAAGCTTCTAAGGTTTTTAGAAACTGTTCGTCGCATTTATCGTGGTACGGGTCAAGAAGGGATAAAGGCTGTAGGATGTGTCTGCGACGACTGCCTTTAAGAGGAAAGATGCATTTACTACATTGGCATTAACATTATTGGCATTGACAACATGGGCATTGACAATGTGTAGTCCCATAATGTAGAACCCAACCTAGCTACGTAACAATTAACGAGGGAAATGGTTATAAGGTTATGTAAGAATGGACGGTTGAAAATTAATTTTTTTAGTCTCAAGTTTTATTTTTCGGGAAAGCAATGAAGCAAAGAGAGAGAGAGACCACAACGGTTGTTTTTGTTGAGAAATTTAGTCAAGAATGTTCTTTGAGAGTTGGGCTTGTTATGTGTAAAATGGTTATTTTACTTGATTAGGTAGAATGGGGCATCTTCTTGTGACTTTGCTACTTGAAAGAGTCTTTTTAAGATTGTCTCATATTATGCTCTTAATCTAACGGTTAAAAGTCTCTCACACATTTTTTTCTTTACTATCTCTTAACCTATTCTCTTGTTATAATCTTGTCAAACATTTTTGTCCCTCTCTCTCTTGTGTGGACTGTGGGGCTAGCTTAAATAAGAATGAACTTTGATCATATAAATTATAATAATTTTAAATTTGTAATCTTGACAATTCTCTTTATTTCTAAACCCACCCCCTCCCCCTCTCTCCCTTTTTTTGAATAAATTTTGGCACACTGACTTTTTATAAAGGTTAACGCATCCTTATTCTTTAGAGACAAATATAAAGAAACGTCATTTTATTTTGTGGGGACTAATCTCACTTTATTTAGTTCATCAACATTTTACAAAAAAAAATGTAACTCAAGAGGCTTTGAGTTTTTTGAGTAAAGGACAAAAATATAGGGCAGGAGAGTTCTTTTTTCAATTTTTGTTATTGAAATCAGAACAAGAAATTTTATATTGGAGGGCCAGCGGGGCAGTTGAGTTGTTTGATCTAAAAAAAATAATTTGGTGATGATTTTATATCTGATTATCTCCTCAACTTGTTGTTTAATAAATTGAAGAGAGACGAGTAATGTGGGATTGAAAGAAAATTGAAAAATTATCCAAGAAAACCGTTATAATATCTGTATTTTCTGTAGTCTGATTGTAATCATTTTTTATTTTACTTTGCTTTACCTTTTTCTCTTTGTCCTTTCCCCGTCTATTCTTTTTTTTCAAGTCTTTTAAAGTAGAAGATTCGAGAATTTTCTTTTTAAAATCAAATCTCTAAAGGATGAAACAGCCATTTTTTCACCCCAGACGAGGCCGGGGTGATGATAAAAATTCTGTATATTTGTTTACCGTCATTTAATTTAATTTTTCTCTAAAAAATTATGTTTATAAAAATAAAAAGTTTAAAATATTTTCAACAAACTCTACATGTACAAAATAAATGTGCATAAAAATAATAGCAGAAAAATTACGAGTATTATTATGGAATGATTAGAATCCATGAAATGTTGTTTTTTTTCACTCCCTTCTCTCTCATAATTTTGTTTGTTATTATGATTGTGCATTATCAAGAGGAGGAGGGGGTTGAAGAGAATCCCATCTTATTATTTAGTATGATTCACAATTCAATGAAATTGGTCAAAATCCACAGAGCGGCACCCGCACTCTTTTTTACAACACCACTCTCTTTTACTTAGACAATAATAATAAAGTATAGGGAACACAGTTAAAGTATGAGTTTGTATAGTTAATGGTTATATCTGTAGATTTTTAGTGGTGAGAAAAATAAAGATTCTTCAACGGAGAATCTCCATACAATAAAATGAGAAGGAAAATAAAAATAAGGTACAATTGTAAGAATTTTTTGCTCTGCTCTTCATTTTTATACAAAGGAAGTAAAGGCAAGCAAAAGATTTTGGGGATTGAAACTTGTTTTTTGGGGAATGAAAAGAGAGAGAGAGATTGTCGATTAAAAGGGGAGCCAATTCAAAAATAAATAACAATATAGTTAATATAGTTATAATATAATATAGTTAATAATAGAAAAAAAGAATCCTTACCCCTGTCAACAATAAATAAATCTAGCTGTAAAAAAAATTTTAAAAAAAAGAAAGTGAATTTTAAATTGTGAGGTTAGAGAAAATGAGTTAATGTATGAGAATTTATACCCCCCTCCTCCTTCCTCGTAATAATAGTTAAACTTGTGATTTTAATCTTTGAAATTGACCACTTGTGTCCATCTGATGATTAATGATGATATAATCTTTATTTGTATTATTTACACACGATCAATTCTCTTTTTATTAACTTGTAAGTTATTAGTATGGGTATCAAAATTCTTCAATTAGTATTTAAGTTAGCCCATGTTGTCTTTTAAAACATAATTTAGTAATTTTTATATGAAGGAATGTAAAAAAAATTATTTCTTTTTCAAAAATATTTATTCAGTGAGATTTACTACATCAGAGTAGCTCCTACATGCGTAAAATAAATTAAAATATATTTGTTTGAAAGCCCAACTTTTTCTCATTTAATTGGCTTGTATAGTTATCATTTATTTGAGAAATTGTGGCAATTGATGACGACACATTCCACCACAAAAATCTCATTTGAGTGATTTCAAACTTTTTCCTTGTGTCCTCCTGTTCAAAAAATGAGAAATTAGCATACATACAGATATAACAAAAAAAATTGTTTAATACGATTACGATTACCTGTATAATATGATGAATATATCATACAAAAGATTTTTTTTACTTCTTGTATTTTTGTATGGGATAGTAAGAGTGAAGAATTTGAAAAGGAAGAGATTGTGTATAGAGACATATTTCGTACACAAGTTAAATAAATGGAAAGCTTGTCGTCTCTCTCTCAATCTATGTCATATTTACTTTTACTTGGTCATGTTGATTCAAGATTTTTTATTTTGAATGGAAATGAATAGTACTACACACACAGAGACACAGTACGGGTAATAATTGTAGATAATGTTGACGTGCTGTGGCTAAGCAGTTAACGGGAAAATGCATCATAATGATGAAGTAACTTCGTGTGTGTGCACTTTTATAATATTAAAATATATAAAGTGTACAAAATTGCAAGGTAATGGCTAATCCCATACCAAATTCAAAAGGGTTGACTCTGTACAAGAGTACGCAGAGATATGAGAAATGTATGAGAAGACAAAAAAAACTGAGGTTTTTCTGAGTGAACTGAAGCTGACAGATTGATGGATAAATGAGAGTATAACTTTTTGGTGTACAAGAATGTGGCCAAAAAGCTACAACTATTTTTCTTAGAGAGTCCTTTAACTAACATGGGTTAAGAAAACCAAGAGACTTTATTGGGGGGGGGGACTCCTTACTGTGATCTCTCAGTTAGTCTAAAGTTAAGTTGTAATAATAATCAAAGTTATATAGCATTTTGGTGGAGATACAAGTACAAGTAGTGTACACAAAGATTTGTAATGTTGTACGTGCTGACGATTAATGTGGTTGATGGTTGGATCATAATTTTGTGTCTACATAATGTAAAATGTAAAGGAAAATGTGGGTGCCTCTCTCTCTCTAGGACGTCTGTGGGAGTAGGACACAAACACAAACGTAATGTTTAGTTCATTTGTTGTGGTGGTCGGAGACGGACGTACAAGAGACAGAGAGAGAGTGCTAGCGGGGATAGGACAGACACGAAGAAAATAATTTGTCAAATTATAATAACTTGTAATCATGACTAAAGATTTATTTATAATGGGCAACAAGTGTTTGTGTGACTAGTGGTATTTTTTTATGTAGAAAGTTGACCTCCCAGTTTTCCTTAAAGGTGCCATACCATAGTCATTCATTTTGACCCTTCAAAAATTGATGCGTTTGTGTAAATACTAATTATTTTGATGTGTTTATTTTACAGATGAATTCAATTTTGGAACATTCTTGTCATAGTACAATCCACCAATATTTTGGTATTGGAAAATGAACTCACCGGAAGACAAAAAGACGAGGGAACAAGAGGGGCCGGTTCTGAGTTCATCGGGATGGCCTGAAACTGATGAGAGTACTAATTTGTACTTGGGAATTAACAAGAGTCAAGAAAATAATTATGAAAAGTGTTGTGTGGACGTGACAGTGACTGGAGGTGGAGAGTTGGAAGAGTATTTTGAAAATGTGCAATTTAATAGAAATAAATCCTCCGCTTGTTATGACACAAAGAGTAAGCTCAGGATTAAATTTGACAGTGCCAATTTATCAAAGACAGTAAAAGTAGACAAGGAGAATTGTACAAGAAGAAAAAGACATTTTAGTAAAATAACAAATAATAATGAAGAGATTCGGGGATGGAAAGGAAAACGTTTTAAATTGTGGGATTTAATCATGTCCAAATCCCCACATCAAGTGTTGACTCCCAAATATTTAATTTCTACTCTAGCCATATTATTGTCAAGTATTTTGTCTGTTCATTTAAATGTGAAATTTATCAGTGTGATATTACTACTCACCTCATGGATTGCAACTCCAGTCAAAGCCAATGGTGCTCCTCAATTTATTCTTGAGGAGGGTCAAAGTGAAATTGTTTTGAGGTTGAAGGAAGGACCGGAAACACCGGTGGGGTCAAGAATTTATCGACTTAAAGGATATGATCCGGATGGTGATCCTCTTACTTTTGGTTTGAGGGGTCAAATTGCAAATGAACTCTTGAGAATTGAAAATTTGGGGAGTGATGAAGCAAATGTTTATTTAAAGAAAGAATTGGATCGAGAGGTTTCTGTCTTTTTTCCTATTATCTTCTTTATTCTTATTTGTTCAGTATTCAACTTTTCACAAAAATAATGGCAAATCATGCGGAAAATCATTTCCGGATAGTTTTCTTGTACATTCCAGGAAAATCACAATTTTTCGTGCTTTACTTTTATAAAAAGGATTTTAAATTAGTTGTTAAAAAAATACATGCAATTTTTTAAAAAGGGAATCATGTTTTAAAGATCAACAAAAGAGTTTTTTTTTTCTCACAAAATAAGAGAAAAAACTGTTGGGAGAAGACATGAGGATAGCGAGTAAGGAGCAATTAATTGTACAGACATTACGACGAGTTGATAGCCATGTGCACGTTTTTTTTGTCTCTCTGTCTTGAGACAATCGTTAATAATAATAATAAAATGATATGCTTTAAACTTGGTCACGATCCCAAAAGATTTAAGGATAGTACTTTACTTGTTGTGTGTGTACAAAATATGAAGAAAAAATGAAGAGTCTCTTCGTAACGCTTTCATTCTCAATCTCAATTGTTGACATTGGGGGAAGATGATCATTACAGAGAGTCTTTTTTAGTGTTTATTTACTTTAGAGAGAAAACAATAGTAGAGTAGGTTTCAAGATCAAAATCTTTTTTTTTTATTGTACGTCCCATGTGTACAGTGTAGTAATTATGTAAACATTGTACAGTACTAATAATAATTTGTTACAGTTTTTTCTTTAAATATTGACAGGGAAAGAGAGAGAGAGAAAGATTTCGTGGTAGATTTCATACCAAATACAGTTAAATTATTCTGCCTATTTTTGTATATTAGTTTACATATTTTAGAAAAAATTATAATTCTGAACCTACGGCCATAATTAAGGATATCCTTTTTTAAAGCTTGAGAATTTCTAGACTAAGGTAAGTATCGGTATATGGGTATGAAATGAAATCCTTAATTTGTGTTGAATTTAAGGGAAATGAATATCTCTCTCTCTCTTAAGTTGAACTCATGAGATGATTTTGATTCAAATAGAAAAGAAGCTTTTGGAAAATCAGCATAGTTGGATAAGGATAGTATACATAAAGATGTGCTTAAGTTGTATGTTGGTGCATGGTTTTTTGGGAACGAAATTGAAATTCCTATTCTCAAGGGAAAACCACTAATTGTAAAAAATATATATATATAGACGAGTAATTCATTATATTCTAAGTATACTATTATTATGAGGACAATAAAAAAAGAGATTCCCCAGATTCTTCATGACAAGAGACAGGACTCACCCACAGTCACCATTGACTTGGCGAAATGGGAGGATAGCTGTGATAATGGGAGCCCATTGTCAATTATTGCCATGTATCTGTATTGCCACTGTTAGGAAAAAAATGTTTTTTAAGACGATTCCGTAGTTGGGGCATCATTTTAACTATCTTGAGTATTTTTTGACTTGTTTTTCTCTCTCTTTGTGAATCTCTTGAAGAGGAGGAGGAGGGGGGTGTTGTATTGAGAGAAAAATTCAAGGAAGACAAAACTACAGACTACAGACTTGTTCACAGAAATAATGATGATGACAATGCTTTTTATTCTTTGGTTCATCTCATTCCTCCTTTAATGTACTATATATTCTGTATATATAGAATTATAGAGACAAGACAGGAAGAAGTTTTACGACTTGAGCCTTCTTAAATTATTTTTTGGTTGGTTTCGGTTGAGTCTTAAAAATTCTTTTTTTTATTTACAAAATAAAAAGACGTCATTATTTAAGTGTGTGAACTTGTGGATGGAAAATGATTATTTTTTCTTGTGGAAACTTCTCAATTTCATTTAAGTTGACATTTCTTGAGAAAATAAGAGAATGAAAAGTTTATTGATAAATGGGAAGAAAGAATTGAGGCTGAGGCTGTTCATTATACTTGTAAACTATTATTTAAAAAAAGGTAGACTTTGTATTTAGTTTGTGATCATAGAATGTAAACAATTTTATCTTTTTGGTATGAACTTTATGTTCTTGACTCTTTCAAGGTTGAGGACGGCTTAAGAATAATGTGTGACAATGGTTTGCTGCTGTACTGATATTGACTTTTGTTTTGTTGTGTCCACAGACTGCATCTTTTTACAATCTTGTCGTCACTGTGACTGACAATACGGCTGACGGAAGTGTCACCCAAAGCCTTCTTCTTTTAGTGGAAGGTAATGTAACAAGTTGTAATTATTTATTTTGAAAATAATTATTATTATCATTTTTAATACTATACTATTTATACGTCCATGTGTTTTTTGTGCTACTTTTACTCTCTCAAGAGATTGAATGAAAAGTTTCCAAGTTTACAAAATCTTTATCTTTTTTTGAAATCTTTTCTTTTTTTCTCATTGGGTGGGAGATTTGTATCAGCTTGAAGATTAAATACGCATTGTGTATGATTATGTACAATGTACTTAGGAACACTTTGTAAATTAATGTGTGCATAATTTTAACGTTATTTATTGGCGTTTTCAGATACAAATGACAATAGCCCAATATACGCACCGTATCAAGCGACAATAAAAGTCCCCGAGAATGGGGATGTCCCGACTATTCTAACGACTCTTGAGGCAACGGATAGAGACGATGGAATTTATGGACAAGTCGTTTACAAATTACAAACAGAAGTTGGTGATGAATCACTTTTCAGTATTAGTACAGTGAATGGTCAAGGTGTTTTAAAACTGTTGAAATCTTTAGACTACGAGAAAAAGTTTTTGTACCAATTACGAGTTTTAGCCGTTGACAGGTCATCGGATCCTGAAAAGGTCAATTTTTTACCAGTTTGTAAAGTATGAAATTTGACAGTGACAGTTATTTTAAATATAGATTTTTTTGGATAAACTAGATCAACACAGCAACAGCGGCATTGGTAGTCCAAGTCATTGACGTTGAAGATCGACCACCTGATTGGGTCACAGTGTATGGATATAAATTCATTAGTTTTTATTCCAATTATTTTGACTCAACTTAATTTTATCCTCCTTCTATTTACAGACCACCGGTCACTCGACTTGATGAGAATGTTCCAAAAGGGACGTACGTGCTTCAAGGTGGGTAGTAATTCTTTTTAAACTATTACAGAAAAAATAGTTGACTTAAAATGTGTAATGATGATTATACATCTACATCAAATATTAAAGAGAAAGATTCAACTCATTTGTTGTACATTTGTAATGAGCAATTATATTAAGACCACAAATATAAAATTTTGTACTACTAAATTAAGTAAATGGCCTCGCAATGCCATTGATTATATTTCAATGAGAGAATTAAAGTATCAATCTATTCATCAAATGTTGACCTGACTGAAAAACAACTATGTGGAGTATACTTTTAAATAACGGATAATGATGGTTAATGATGGAATTTATTGTTGATTTGTATGATGGTCAATATTTTCTCTTAATAAATAATTTCTAGTTCGTGCCGTGGACGGGGACCGGGGTGTCAATAATGAGATCACATACTCTTTGCTTAATGAAAATGAGTCTTTTGGTGTTGATAGTCAGTCAGGAATTGGTAATTTTTTCAAAATATTTGTAATCTCTCTCTCTCTCTCTCGCGTGAACCCTATGTTTTTTTAGACAAACAGGCCAAAGATTGATTGTTCTTTTTTGATGTGTAATTACAGTCTTCACAAAATCAACTCTTGACCGCGAGAATAATAATGGTGGGTCGTACATTCTACAAATTGTGGTGAGTGTAATATAAAATAGTGTAGGTACGAAGGTTGGAAAATGAATATTATTGCCAGAAATTATTCTTATCCTTAGGCCTTTGTTACACTTTTTTTCATATGAATTTGACAAAAGAATGAGGATGTTAAGCATGTCAGCCATAATTTCTTGTATTGAGTTTACTAATATAAAATATTCATGTTCTCATTCGGTTTGTGGTCACTCTACAAACATTTTTTTCTTTTATTTGCACACGTGCAAAACAAATAAAATCAGATTTTTTTTAGTACACGACAAAATGGAGAATGTTAATTTTTGTGGAATTACGAGTAAGCTCAAATTTTTCTGGACCTTTTTTATAGGCGACAGAAAGAAGCAGCAGAATAAGACCTCCACCCTCCACAAAGACAGAATGTACAGTGATCATTAATGATGTCAACGATGAAGTAAGTAGAGTGTAATTGTGTGAATTAAATGTTATTTTTCAATTCTATTAAAAATATACTGCATCTTAATTACAGACACCAAGATTCCGGAGTCGATCTTATTTGGCAGAAATTGTTGAAAATTCTCCCATTGACGTTCCTGTCACATTTTTGGGTGACTCTATTCCTGAATGTTTTGATCATGATTTGGTAAATTAAGTCTTCATTTTATGAGATACAAAGACAACAATTAAATAGTTTAGTTTAATTGAATAATTATTTAAATTAGGGTCTCAATGGGACATTTCGCTTGGGCTTACAAGGAGATGGTGGAGTTTTTGACGTGACACCGTCACAAGGAATAAATCAAGTGTCATTCTTAATTCGTGTGAAAAATCCATCCCGTTTAGATTATGAACGCTTGAGAGGTAAACATTTTGTTTGACAAATAAAATAAGAAGAAAATTTAACAGTGCTTTTTATATTAATTTTGCAATTTATTTTTTAGTCATTAATTTTACATTGATTGCGGAAGAAGTGTCTGGTGAGAAAAGTTCTATGGTGCCAGTGTCAGTGATGATTAGGTGAGAATTAAATGGTTTTTATCTTGTTATTTCTAAAATGAAGTTTAGTTTTTCATTATACACTAATTATGTACATGATACTTTTTCAGGGACTCGAATGATGAATTGCCAGTCTTTGAGAAGAATCCTTATGAAGTGGAATTGATGGAGAATTCACCACCTGGAACTACAGTAGCTGTAGTGAAAGCATTTGACAAGGATTCTGGCCTCTTTGGAACGCAAGGAATTCGCTATACTTCCATCACCGGCTCCATTGCAAATGAGTAATAATCTCTTAGTTTTTTGTAAGGTAAAGTAAAAGAAAATTGACCATAATTTATTTATTTCTAGACTAAATCTGGATCCAATGACTGGAGTCATCACTGTAAAAGCAACTGAAAAGTCTCTGCTGGACAGAGAAGCAAACCAAGTGTACTACTTGACAGTAGAGGCTCGGGATAATGAAGGTCGGGGTAATAGGGGTAATGCTGCCCTCACCATATATCTCTTAGGTATGTACAATTTTGACCCAGGGTCATTGACTTATCTTTCAACTAGAATGTGTTTTTTATATTTTTATTATAATATTTTCATCTTTCAGATCAAAATGATGGAGACCCCATATTTGTGCAGAGTCGTTATGAAGCAAGAATGTTTGAAAATGAGAATGAGTTTGTATCTCCATTAAAAGTAACAGCTCGAGACAATGACTTGAAAGGTACGCATTAACGTGCCATTGGAATTCAAATTTAATATGGATATAAATATTAATCAAAATGTTTTATGACTCACAGGAACTCCAAATAGTGAGGTTCGATACTCAATAGTTGCTGGGAATGAAGAAGGATTTTTTGAGGTGGAGAAAGCAACTGGACAAATCAAGATTGTCAAGACAGTGGATTTTGAACAATTACCATTTATTAGAGGAAATCCTAAATCAAATGTTAAACGCTTAAATTTTACTGTGCGTGCTCACGACTTGGGCTCACCTCCAAGATTTTCACTAGTCCCAGTCTCTGTCTTTGTCCACGATGTCAACGATAATGTAAATAACTACATACCTTTCTTTTTAGCTAATCTATCATTATTTTTTATTTACAATTTATTATTTCCTTAAATACAGCTCCCAGTATTTGACAAGCCCATGTATCATAAAATAATTCGTGAAGATACAGTCAGTGGAAGTCAAATTATTCAAGTTACGGCAACAGATAAAGATTCTTCACCACCGTTCAACAGAGTTTTTTACCGAATTGAAAGAGGAGCTCAAGATAAATTTTTGGTGGATGCTGAAACAGGGGCCATTTATATAGCACCTGGAGCATCACTTGATTATAATGAAAAAACATCTCATGTTCTTGAAGTCGTTGCAATTGATGGAGGAGGCAAGAGATGTGAAGTGGCTTCTGTTGTCAATATTTCAATTACAGATGTCAATAATAAACCACCAAAATTTCTATTCAATGAAATTGATGGGGATCACAATGTAGGAATCTATCATGCCAAAGTCAATGAAAATGTTCACAAAGGACATTTTGTGACACAAGTTCGTGCCATTGATCCAGATTTCAAGCCACTTCTTCGCTATGGAATAGATTTTAATAAATCAGAAGCCAGAAATGAGAATGGTAGATTACTAAAGGGAATTGACTTGTCCAAATTGTTTGAATTGGAAGCCATTGATGGGGTGGTGAAAGTTATTGGACCTCTTGATCGTGAATTAATTGAGACTGTAAAATTGAGTCTACGAGTAGAAGATTTGGGAGCTGAAAAAGGTCGACAAGTAGCAACAGCAACGCTCATTCTTCTAGTGGAAGGTATGCAGAAAAAATATTATTTTTAATTAAATATTGTCTCTGAAATATTTGTGTTTTTTTAAAATACATTTAAAATTAATTTATGTATAATTTTGTCTTACTTTTTTAAAATTTTCGGACAATCAACGTCATCATTATAGACGTAAGTTGGAATTTTTATTACTCATCTGATGCATGTAAATATAATTTCTAATCAAACTTTTTTCTTGTAGGCAAATGACAACGCGCCCGAGTTCCGAATGAATCTTTACCTAAATTCCATTCCAGAAAATTCCAAAATAGGAACTCCTATACTAACTGTTACAGCTGATGATGCAGATGTCGAAAAATTCATTAGATATACTCTCCGTCCTGACAAAGATGACATTGATCGAACGAGATTTCCATTGAAAATAGATGCAGAAAGTGGAACAATTGAAGTGGCTGCCAAGATTGATCGAGAACGTCGACAATGGTTGAATTTCACTGTCATTGCAGAAGACTCTGGTGTGGCTCCTCACAAACGGATGGGGTCAACTCAAGTTCGAATCGCCGTCATTGACCAAAATGACAACTCACCTGTATTCACGGATGGGATAACAAATTTCACTGTTAAAGAAGATACTCCCGTTGGAACGGTTGTCGCAAAAATTGAAGCCAAGGATGCTGATGCTGGACAATTTGGAAAAATCACTTATTTACTAGATCGTAAATCAAGTGGAGGGAAATTTATGATAGATGCAGACGCTGGACTAATTCGTGTCGCTGAACCACTTGATAGAGAAGAAATGGCAACATATTCTCTTGTTGTTCAGGCATGGGACAATTACCGATATGGTTATGCCGCTGGTGAAAGTCGAAATGCTTTCAAACAGATCACAGTCGTCGTTCTTGACATAAATGATGAAGCCCCAAAATTTGTCGAGTCTAATGAGCCCAATTCTTGTTCCTCTGTCACCGAATTTCATGAGGATGTCATTGGGGTAGTAAGGGCTAAGGATGACGATGATCCAGAGACTCCTAATGGATGGGTTTCTTTCCAAATTAAAAAAGGAAATGAATTGGGACTATTTAAATTAGAACAAGGGAAAAATGTCGCAAAAATTTTACCAGCTCGGTCTCTCAAGGGATTTTATGGGAATTACACACTTGTTATTCAAGCGGAAGATGGAGGAAATCCACCCAATTTTGCCAAGATGGATACTAAAATATGTGTCTCAGGTAAATAGTCGATTATGTTATAAATACTTTTGAAATTTGGATCATAATTTTAATGTAATATTTTGATTAAATTCCTCTAATTTAGATTTCAACGACAATAAGCCAATTTTCATTAATCCTGCTCAAAATTTTACTATTCGTGTGCCCGAGAATGCCACATTGGGTACTTCCATCATTCAAGTGAGAGCTGTTGATAATGACATTGGAGTCAATGGTGTGGTTCGTTATCGACTAAAGCAGGACATTGCTGGACACTGGGAAACATTTCAAATTAATTCCGTCAATGGTATCATTTCATTGGCCCGTTTGTTGGACAGAGAAAAGCAGAAATTGTATCATATTCGAATAGAAGCTCATGACCTTGGCGTACCAACGCCATTATCATCAGATTTAGATTTAACGATACTTGTGCGGAATATAGACGACTTCAAGCCTCAATTTGTTCAGGAAGAATTTGTGGTGAATTTTACTGAAAATGTGTCTCATGGAAGAGAAAGAATTGACTTACCTCTAACAATTGACCGGGATGATGAAGATGAGGAAGAGAGAAAATCATCTCAAGTTTGCTACTTTATACTCCCAGACGAGCGAAATTCGACAGATTTATTCTTTGTTGATCCCTTGAGTCATTACATCACTACTAAAGTCAAACTGGATCGTGAAAGGAGAGCCAATCATTCCTTGACTATTGTGGCCACTGAAGATTGCCTTCGAGGAGAGAAATCACGGAGTATGACTTATCATGACAAAAAATCTTCTCTTCTTCATGTCACTGTGTTAATCAAGTAAGTATCAAATATTCAATTTTTCGACAACATCAGTAAATTATTACATGTCATGAATTATATTTGTTCCTACCTAAAATTTTTTTAGTGACTTGAACGACAATCCGCCTCGTTTTGTTCGCAAAGTTTTCTCAGGAGGAGTGACCACGGATACTGATTTTGGGACTCAATTTATGTCAGTGAAAGCGACAGATGAGGACTCACCCCCAAATGCCAAATTAAAATATTATATAATTCCACCAATTACAATGTCATTGTCAGAAGGACTCGGTCATTTGATCAACAATGAAAATTCTCTATTTGCAATTGATGAGACGACAGGGGCAATTTCATTGGCTTTTGACCCTCAACCAGACATGAAGGGTCATTTTGTGATTGACGTTGGGGTGGTTAATGTGGGTGTGAATGAGACTACAAGTTTAAGTGATAGAGCCAAAGCACTAGTTTATCTTTTAAGAGAAGACCAAAAAGTAAAAGTTACTGTCAGAATGAGTCCTAATGAGGTGCGACAACACGTAGATGTGTTCACAAGAGTACTTGCCAATGTGACTGGAGTTGTGGTGAATGTTGATGAAAATTTTAAATTTCATGAGGTACATTAAATTTTATACAACTATATTGCTACTTTAATATACTTCAATCAGCTTCATAATTGATAACAATTTATGCTCATTTTTATTTATTAGAATCGCGATGGTTCTGTAGACAAGACAAAGACGGATTTTTACATTCATTTAGTTCATCCCGAATTAAATGAAGTTTTGGAAGTCAATCAAGTTTTAAAACTCATTGATTTAAATATTGAAGACTTGGATGGACTATTCAAAGAATTTCTAGGTAAAAATTACATTTAAAAAAAATTAACAAAGTATGAATTGTAATGATTAATTGAATTAATTATGGAATTAATTTAATTCCATTTTTCAGTTTTGGACACACAAGCAAACAGTCTGACTGTCACTGTTGGAAAGGGACAGGAAGAGAAACGTAATATAATTTTAGTTTACGCTGCTGGAGCTGCTCTATTTTTTGCTCTCATTCTGGTCGTTGTCATCTCCCTTTGTTTTGCTCAGCGAAGCAAATATCAAAGACAGCTTAAAGCTTTAACTGCAAATGCATATGGTAAAACAAAATGTCACAAAATTTTGCAAACAAAAAAAATAATTTATAATTCACTAACCAATTTCTTGATTTCATTCAATAGGCTCAAGCTCAACCATAATTCCCAGAACGGGCAATGTTCCAAATACAAATGTCCATTCTAGCGAAGGTAATTAATACTAATTAAATTGCACATTTTTAAAAATGATAAAATTTCATGGAATAATTTCATAATTTCTTTTGTAGGGAGTAACCCTATTTGGATGCAAGCTTATCACAACAATTGGTACAAGGAGGATTCGATCGTGAGGTAGTAAGTGTCAATAGTCTTGTGGCTCGTCCTTTGTTTTTTGTCCTTTGTTTTAGGAGCTTCTGGTTGAATGTAAATAGGGCTTCTACTGTGAAGTTTGACCATGTAAATAATACAAAATACAGCTTCTTCCCCTGTCTCTTGTCTTCTCTTTTATTTCATAACTTTTGTTCAAGACCAAAATATTCTCTTTTTGCGACTTTTAGCTTTTTTGCTCTGTTGATCCTAATTTTATCTTACTGAAAAATCTTTCTAACTCTGTCTACAGTTTGCGTAAAGTACTGATAATTTCTTATTTGTACTTGTTTACGTGACCAACATACTTTCTTATTTAAAATATAATTATTTATTTACTCCATTAAATTTTTTATTTTGATATAATTTCAGTGAAAATTCCGAGTCGAGGGATTCATTGGATGAAAACGGTGTTACTGAGTCAGCATCTCCGCCATCCTCTCACATGCGAAGCTTTGTTGGAGAATTGAGCGACGTTGAAATTGCAAGACGAAATGACCTCAATAGAACATTCCACAGGAATTTAGTGTATAATAATCGAATTGACAATGAATCGAATAGAACATGTCTTATTTTAAAAAAACACTTAGAAACTACAGAGCTCTGACACTCTGACTCCGACTGACTTGGGTTTTAAGACTCAAAAAAATAATATTAAATTTAATTTTAAGTAACAAACAAGTTTATTAAAATGTACAGCAAAAAAATTGTATACACAGAGATGCATGTAAATGTACATATCTGTATTTTTGTCAATTGTATTTATATGGACAGAACTGGGCACAATTATTACTTAATTTAGGTTACAAATCGATAGATATTATACTTTGAATGCAACATAAAAAAGTATTTTTTTTTGTATAAAATATATTGTAGAAAATAATTTTTAAAAAGCCAACACAACGATCTACATAATTGTACTTGTAATAATGTAGGGAATTAGTTTAGTTTAGTTATTACCGTTTTATTTTGTGCAGAAATACGTTTTTTTATCGTTTTGTACAGATAAAATTTTATGTCATGTGTAATTTTTTTAATGTTGGACTTTATTGAACGATTTTAATACAAGTCGTCCTCTTACAAACGTCATTTTAATGTACAAAGTTTTCTAAACTGAAGCCTACTGTAATAAAAAAAACATTCCCAAAGATTTACACGTGTGCGGAATCTTCAATCTAAACTATTTTTTTTATTGATAAATGACTAGTTAACTAAATTTCAATTTAGTCAACATTTTATTCTTACCACATGTCATATTATGATACACCTCATTGGAAAGTAGTTTTACGACAATATGTCAAATTAAAGGAACATTTAAATCACTGACGACGATCCGGAAATTTAATCTCAGGAAGTCTTCCAAAATTCCATCCATAGCCAGTTGTGGTGGCTTCCTGCTTCTCAAACCCAGATCCGGATGAAACTCCCCAATCTCCGATTATTCGTCTAATCATTTTGTTAACTACAGTTACTTGTGCTCCCTTTTGCGTACCTGTGTATAAAAAATATGACCAGTTGTAATTTATAAAAGATTTCTATTATGCAAAATAATAATTATTCAAAAATTACCGTGAAGAGGTCCAGTGAATCCATACTGCAGTAAAAATAAATATTATTAGAGATGCTAGAACCGAATATGAAAATAGTTTAGAAAATAAAAAAAATTTACGGTATCCCAGCAGCCAATGTCATTGTCGTCTGATTTGACAGCATTAGGAAAGAGCATAATAATTTTATTCTCTTCTGCCACTTCAAGGTATCCACTGTTTCGTACATGACTGTCCCCAATTCTTGTTCTGTTCAATCACAAAATATTTTTGACAAGGGAGACCACATGAATGCATTTTTTTGGAGTGAAGATGAACTCATTCTTTTTAGTACCTTTCAGTTAAACAACCATGAAAATAAACGTGCAGATGACAACCATGAGGGTGAATACCACGATTGGTAGCTGGTGAGTTCCTAATTCCTCTAAAATGACAACCCTTGGGAATATAAATGAAACCCCAGTCGTCCATATCGTGACGTTCCTTTGTGAAGAATTCTCTTTGATCAAATGTTCGAAGTTGCTCAAGTTTCACATTCCTTCCTGTCACAATATTCCATTTAATAAAATGTTTATTAATTTATTTAGTTATTTTGGGAATAAAATTACTGTGAATTTTTTTATACCTGGCTTTCTTATGGACGTGTCAGGACTGTCTAGTAAAAATTGTAGGGCATCAAGAGCCCCAGAAAATCCACAGTTGCCAATGAAAAAATTGGCTAAATAAGAATTAAAGTGAAATAAAGTTAATAATATGTGATAATTTTTATTATTAAATAGTTTTTACAATTTATTACTGAACCAACCTTGGGCATTCTCAGAACATTTACCTCCAAAAGTGTCACTGGGCTATTTCAACAATTAAATTAATTTAAAATTGAAAATATATCAAAATATTGTTTGCTCATGTTTTTTACCAGTAAAAGGGCTGCATCCTGAACTCTGGTTTTAATATGGGCAGGATTATCAATGAAAGGTTCATAAATTTTCAATATTCTCATGCTCATATCTACAATGACAAATTATTTAAATTACGTAAATACTTTAAACTCTGTTCAAAGATCTACAATAATTAAATATTCAAGCTGCTATCTCACCTGCACTGAATAAAAAGTTACTCAATCCCGCATAAACGTAAAGTTTTTTGTTTTCTAAAAAAGAATCAAAATGAAATTAATTTAAAATTAATTTAAATAATTAAAATAATTTTTATGTTTCCAATTCAAACTTGAAGTGTGTCTCTCACTTAAATTTCTTGGATTTTCAATCAATTTTTCTTTCCGATATTTTTCAATATCATTAATAGCATTTTGTGGGTCATATAATTGATCTATTGTTAAATTTCCCAATTTTGTACAATATTTATCATAGTTGTCTACATCTCCATTGGGTGTTCCACACCTGTAGTAAGCTAAAAAAATAATTTCGTTCAGTTAATTAATTATTATAACTATTTGTCCAGGAATACATCAGTTTATCCCACTTTTCAATGTTCATGTCAGTACTTTTTAGCAGTTGTGCAAACAACTGAAAAAATGAATTTTTGACGAGAAATTCGACAGTATCACTGATGAACTTACTGTGTGAAAAGACGGCAATTCCACTGAAGAGAGATGAATAAGAAAATTGTAATTGTTGAGCGAATGTTCCTCCACTAGAAAATCCACTCAGTGTTATCTTTGAATTCTTGATGTGCATTGGCTCTAAAAGAACAAAAACATAATGGATTCAAACAAAATAAATAATTAATTTCCAAAATAAAAGACTTACGTAATCGTAGAATTTGATTTGAATCTCCAAATTTGATGAGATTTATTATCACTAAGACTAAAAATATCACACTTTGAGGTATCTCCATTTTCTTAAGTTTCTTTCAGTAAAACATTCAACACAATCCACTAAAAATATTCATGTACACTTGAAACAAAATGTGTATCACCTTCAAATTAATTCTTTGATTATGCTTCAGCTTGATCCACACTGAATCAAAGTCACGTAACAATAAAAACTTGAAACAGGCTTCGTTTTCTCTGCCTAGCTATTCTTAATTTATGCAACTGAACGAGTGACGAGAGCCAATTCTTTTTTACAAGTGTGAAAATGACAAAAAAGTGGTTTTATTAAAATATATAACTTGAATGAATGGACTCCAGGGCACTACCCAAATCGTCAAGTACAAGTAGAATTTATTGTACTTGATGGAAATATTATACACTGTACAGATTTATTGTTATTGTAATACACGGATGCGCATTTGAGGAAACATTAATTAATTAAATAATAATTGCTAGTATAATGACCCAATGGTAGAGTAACAAATGATAATTACATTAAAAACTACTTTTTTTTGGGTGTGAACACAAAATTGAGTTAGTGGGAATTAATTGTATTTGTATTTATTCAACATTAAGATATTTATGTTCTGACCAAGAACAGTTATCACCATATCATATGACAAAAGACGACAGGATTTTCTTTGTTTTCAAAATTAAATAAACTCCTTTATGTAAATGACCTTTACTCATCCATCTATACTTTTGTGTGAGTCAGTCAATTGTAAAACATTGTTTTCATTTTAAGGTTACACACTTTTGCTCTGTACTTATCAAACTTTATTTTTGTTCCACGGAAGTGGCTTACCCATTCCAATTTTTTTAAAATATTTTTATACAGGAAAAAACACATTTTTGTGACTCCATTTTCCTCCTTCCTCTCCCCTCTCTGTCTGAAAATGAAAAGTCACCAATTGAAATTAAATGAGAAACTCGTTAAATACTTGGAAAACCTAAATTAACAGGTAAATGGAATTATTTCTAATGCATAAAAATTTGGTTATTTACAAAAGAAGAAAAAAAATCATCAAAAGTTGATAATGTAATAATTAAAAAAATTATCATCATTTTTGTTAAAGTAATTATTTTGTACAAATAAAGAATATAAAATAATTAATTTAATTATTTTCCTTTAAAAGTCACTTCAAGAGCCTCAACAAGTCTTGGATATGGATCATGAGGAGAATTAATGGTTTCAAATCTTTTGACAATGACATTACTCCTCATTTGAAAAAAGGATTTGAAGACGGCAGCAGTTGAATTTAAAAAAACAATTGTTTTTAAATGAGGCATACTAATTAATTGAGAGAGACAAGATAATTGTCCTGAAGTTGTAATCATGTAATGATTCCAATTAAAATGAATATCAATTTGTTTTAAAAATACACAATTCTTTGTAATCCACTTCAAAATCTCAAAGTCAGACTGAAAACTGGCCCATCCTGACAGTGACAATTTTGTCAATTTTGGAGGGAATTTTAAATGCTCAATTTGAAATACAAAACGAGTTAATTTCAATTCCTCCAAATTAGTACAATTTTGAATAGATGGACAGTAAAAATTGTAGAGGATTTGAAGGGTTGTTGATGAATAAATGTGTAGTTTTTTGAGAGTGAAAGAATTTTGAAGAATGACTTGATTTATTGGATCACTCATCTCCGTTATTTTGTGATTCACTAATTGGAGAGTCAATGTGGTGAGAGTCCTTTGACAATTTAAAAAATGGATGCCTAAAAAAGACAAAAAAATTAATTAATAATTAATTTTAATTTCATGGACAACTTTTTTATTACCCAATGAAAAGAGTCCATTTGTCTTGTTCTCAAAATCTTCAAGGTCTGAAAAACTGAGGGATACTTCTTCCAGTTTTATGTTGTCAACATTTTTCAGTTTTCTAGCTTGGGCAATGCAGTCTGGATAGAGTGAATGGTTGAGTTTGAGTGACCTTTGAAAATGACCCAGAGAGACTGACCTTAGATTTTTGGATTTGATTTGACCAAGAAATTTATAGAATCCAAGGTAAGAGTCAACATGAGTGGCCACAATGTACAAATTTGAAGCCTGTAGCTCAACTTTTGATAGTGATGACATGTCAAGTGTAGTCAGGGCCAAGGCTTTTTGGAGATCCCAAAGATCTTCAATTAAAATCTGAAAATGTTAACAAAATTAAGTATCAATTAATTACAGAAATAACTTAAAAGTTTAATTATAATAAAAATAAAATTACGGTCAAAGCTGCTAAATTTGGTAGATGTAGACAACAAGAAATATGATGAGGAATGGATGGAATTGATCTTGATTGAAAGTAGAGATGCTCAATTTCATTGTTTAATATTAAAAAGTTAATATTAAAATTAGAATCAGAATTCGTGAAAATGAGACTGTGAATTGGATTTAAGACTGGAGTTAATTTTGACTCTGTTAATCTCCCTACAGTCAACTTGTGAATGATACCATTAAAATTCTGGACATATTTGTAGTTCATGTCATTTAATTCCACATTAAAAATTACCCAGTCGTCAATGATCGATCTCCAGCGATGAGAGAGACTCCTCATCAACTTTTTGGCTTCCAATGGAAGACAATTTGTTATTTTCACGTACATCTAACAATGTAATTAATTAAAATAAACTAATTAATATTTAAAATTCTTCAAAAAAATATTTACCTCATTTGGAAGATTGTCCATTGTAGACTACGACAGAAAATTAGAAAAAAATTCTAATTTTTAGAGCAAAAAAAAGTACAAATGGAGACTGGAACGTTTGTACAAGTGACTCATGAGTCCTCTGGAGTGCCTTATTTATCTTATTTATAAAACTGTGGCCCTTCTTTTTATTTATAGAAAGGGTTGGACACATGACGAAGCGACCTATGGACTTTTCCCACAACAACAAAAGGGACACATGACCTATCTTATAATCTCAATTGTTAATGATGCTGAATGAAGTTTAACAAGTTTAGTTTAATTTTGTCTTTGGGGGATAATTTTATTGACTTTTATATAGCGTAGAATACGGATTTGTCCTAGTTTTAAAATTCTGGGAATTTATTGTCAATATTAGAGTCCATATGACATTCATTGGGATCTAGTTTGAAGTCAATAGCTGGATAAATTTTTCCACAACAGCGTCTCCGAATCAAATCAACGGGTACAGGGCCATATTCCCTTGAGTCCAAAGAATTAAATTTATTGTCTCCTTCTAACCACACGTAGTCTTTTGGTATCTAATTAAATTAATTTTAATTAAAAAATGTTGATACAATAAAATAATTATTTTAGTTGACAATCTTCATACCGTGATGACATTTCCATGAAACTTGACTTGGTCACCAGCAACTCCAACAATTCGTTTACAAATACTTTGTCGATCCAATGGAGAGCGAGCCACAATCACGTCACCTTTTGACATTTGGCCCCATCCAAATGGTCCTAAATTTAAATTATTTCAGTTGATTTTGAAGGCTTGTACTACATTACAGTAAAAGATTTTAAATGGTTTTATTATGTAGCATACCCCAAACATTTACGGTGAGTAAAACATCTTTAGTCCATATTGTCGGCTCCATACTTGGACCAATGCACTGTTTAAAAATCAATGAATTTTTTTATGGTAGGTCATTACACCATCCATTTTTGCTTTGCAAATAAGTTTACAAATTTAATGTTCAAGAACCTTACCACCACAAAACCTCCGACATACTCAAAAACAATAAAAGTTCCTATACCAAATTGTGTCAGATTTAATGCACCATCAATTGTTTTAGAGAAAAGACGCTTTATGAAAGCCATTTCATTTAAAAATCTAATTTTTTTTAATGAGAAATTCAAGTAAAGTATGAAATATTTAATTGATGACAGCCATAATTATCAAAATAAAATAATACAATAATGTGTGTAGTATAAGATTGACCAAAAATAATTATTGCAATTAAAAAAATTTATGATAGTTTTCATTTTTCTGCACTAATCATTTGATTGTTGTCGCAGAAACACATTTAATCTGACCAAGTCAGTATAATTTATGCCCCATTTCTGGGCACCGAAACTACAATAAAAATCACTTTTATTTTAATTTGATTGTTCATTTTACACATTTTCAATGCAAATAAAATATTTAATCTGTCATTAAACAATTTCATTTTCAGTCATAAGGTTAAGAGGGCCTTTTTGCAGTATGCAGGTTCAAGATCGTTTTAAGTGTATAATATGCACAATTTACGTTTATAAAAAACTGAATACTCATTTTATCAGTGACCAGTTCATACGGAGCAAAGAAGACGAGTCAATAACAAAGTTTGATTAAATTTACATCAAACTGCTCCCATGTCTGATTGCCTTGTCTTGCTCAACCGTCAAAATATAAAGTGCAAAAAAATAATTTTCATTTTATTGACCCACGTGTCGTCCATGTCTCATAAATCTTGTTAGTGTCAAAATTAATGACAGATCCATATGAGTTGCAGTTTGATAAACATTTACAGACATTTTATTTACTCTCCAAATCCAATTTCGAGTGACAAGATAACTTTAATTGTGATCCCTTGTTGCTTAATGTACATAAACTCTACACTACATAAAGCTAATTGCGACTAAACTATTTCACAATTTAATTGTACTGGATAATCTTTATGTAAAGGGTGTCCGGTTTCAAAAATGATACAAGTTAGATGCGAATTACTGCGCAATTACTTGACCGATTTTCAAT
>JAQIVZ010002201.1:0-22940 GCA_034700945.1 Arrhopalites spinosus
TATCTTGGTGATCGGTTTACAACGAACGGAGCTAAAAAATCATAATCATTACTTTTTGATCTCCCTACGTAATACTTCATCTAACGATTTTCTTTGTCTAAGAATCCTTTTGATTGCGTTTTCTCCCATTCATTCTCATGTCCCATTTTTTTTGTCAAACAACTTTTTCTTGTGGGGGCTAAATTGCAATCTATAGTCTCAATTGTGTCATTGAAGGAGAGGGGGGACTTTAAATTTAATTATTTTTTTTTTAAAAAAAAACTGTACGCAATATTGTTCATAATAGAATGCTCGAATGTAAGAATAGTGGACAACAATAGATTTCTCGTTTCCTGTCTATTCTAACAGATACAAGATGATGAGTTTCAGTTTGAAAAGAAATATATATATTTTTCTGTGTTGCATTTTGAAGGCTAATTGTAAGGTCTGTCTAAGGGATAAAATGGAAGTAGAAAAATGGAGTTGATGGAGACAGACCTTGTGAGAAGTCCATTATCTTTTGTTGCAATTCTCTCTTCGTTATCGCCATACGTTTTTCTAGTCCTTCGTTTCAGTTCGTTTATTTCTTTTTTTGTGTGTTCTCTCTTCTTTTCTCTTCCCTACACACACACACACACAAACATCTTGCTGATGGTTCTTGAATTACATTAGAGTTTTCGTTTAGTTTTGTACGATGTACGGCCATATTTTTTATCTGTACTTCCGTTTTTTTCGTTCATATTGTGTAATTTTCTCTTCTTTTTTGTGCTTAAGTCGGCAAGTAGAAGTCCTGGAACAACACCAAGACACTCGCCTCATTCTATCCGGAAAGATGGGAGTGGAGTGGTGGACTTGGATTTGGCAGTTAGTAGTAGTGGAGGAGGAATGAGATTTCATGATGTGAGTGATGGTGGTTCAGTTGAAGAATCAATGAATGTAGGGACACTTCCCCCACCCCTCCCCCCTCGAAAAGCATCACCTTCCCTTGGAGGAACATCCGTGTCATCATTGGGAGGAGGAGGAAATATAAATCCTACATCATCCTCATCCTCATTGACAACATCTACATCGGCTGTGTCAACGACAACGTCGACGTCAACTGTCACAACATCTTTCAGCTCAACCTCTCATGTTACAAGGTAAAAAGAAACGTCACTTGGGAGGAAGTTGTACAGATACAATTTTTTTTGTATGTTGTACAAAATGTAAAAAAAAGAAAAAGATATACACAAAATTATTGACTTATTGATTTATACTAGTGGCATCCTTGTAAAAGGCGATGTATATCTGTAGGGATTCATATGGAAGAGGAGGAGAGAGAGGCAGAAGCTGCTTATTTTACTGTTAAATGAATCCTTCCCCTTCTCTCTCCTCATCTTCCGTTTTCTTTTTCATTCGATTATGTAAGAGAGAGCTTTTAGAGTCAGTATTAGTGTCAAATTCCATCTTCTCCTTTTTTAAATCTAATCCCTTCACCATATAAACTATTTTATATGTAATATTCTTTTGATAGGTTATACATAGACTCTTTTCTCCTTTTTTTTGTTAAAATCTTTACTTTTAATATTCTGCTTAAACTCAAGTGGAAAAAAAGGATCTTCTTTTTTTGACTTGTGATACAAAATATGGTTTAAATAAATCAATAAATGTGGGGATTTTTTTTTTGTAGGTCGTCTGGTTGTGGTGGCAGTGATCGGGATCGTGTTGTGAAGCCTGTAGCAGCCCCTCGATCTCGTTCAATTCAAAGTAGTGGTAATAGTATCAACAATGCCCATAGTCAAAGCTCCAGCTCAATTACTGCTAGTGGTTCTTCTACTACTTGTACTAGTGGTGGTAGTGCTAGTAATGGTAATATCCAAGTGGTTGTCATCGACTCGAGCACAAATGGGACGGAAAGAACTGTCAACTCTTTACTTGAGCGTGGTAAGCTTCATTTATTTATTTTCTTTCTTTTCTTTATCTTTCACTCGTATCCCCCTCTCTCTCTCGCTGTATATATAAATAACATATATAGTCACAACAGTCAATTTAACAGATTGAGTGGAAACTGAGAAAAGAAGAAGTCGTCAAAGTCTACATTATCTCTTGTGTATCCCAACGTTCACATTAACAAGAGGAGGATCGAGTTTATCGAGTTGACTTTCTTTATTCATCATCTTTTATGTAATGAAATTGAGGGACTCTTTTATTTTTTTCCCCTCTCTCCCAATTGTATCTCTAAAGAATTGAGATTAGAATCTATTTTTTTTTCTGCTTTTCTATCCTCCAAGTACATATTGTAGCCAGTAGCTACATAGAGTATAAGAGAGAGAGACAAAAATTGTCTAGGGAAGGTAAAATAGTGGAAGAATTTTAGATAGACAGACTTGGTGAAAGTCAACGGCAGGTTTTCTCATTTTTTTTCTCTCTCAAGACAGAGAAAGATAGTCGTACATTTGATATTATGTGGAAGACTAAGAGCGATAAAAAGAAGCCAAAATGTTCTTTTTTTTACATCATCTTCCTTGGATGACATTAAGCCTGTTTGTGTGTAATAGAAAAGCTCTCATTTTTTTGGATATAAAGTACAAGTTTGTTATACAGATAAGTTATTCTGACCCATATCATCAACATGGATAATTCAAGTGGGGGATGAAATTAACTTTTTTTTATGTAAAAATAAAGAGGAATGACGACTGAATTATTTATACGTTACATAATGTTACAATATGTATTCCCAAGTATGGAGTTGACCTTGAAGAATTTTATGATGAGATTTGGAAAAAAAAATTTCTTGACCAAAATGTAATTTATTTTGTATAATGTTACATGTTTGACTTTTTCGTGGTTAGGTCAAGCGGTGGAGAATGGTTATGATGTGCCAGCCAAAATAGCCATGAGTGCAAGTATTAGTGTGAGTGGGAGTAGTGGGGTTGTAGTGAGTCAAGTGAGAAAACAATCATTATCATCCTCATCCTCTTCCTCAACATCGGGACCGGGTAGTGGTTCAGATTTAAAAATGGGGCGAGTCCCACTCTCAACTTGTTCGTCATCACCCTCTGGATCGGGTAGTGGTAAAGGGAGTAATGGTGGGTCACAAATGCAAAGTAATGCAAAATCATGTCCGTCACTTCATACATCACAGTCCATTAGTAGAGCCCTGCTTCCAAAATCTTGTCCCTCATCTGCTGCCGTCTCACCCAATTCTAGTCAACAGCTCCTTTTGCCATTAAATTCCACATGTTCAAAAAATTTACCAAGTAATTTAACAGTTGGGTTGTCCAGTGGGAGTGTGGGTAGTAGTAGTAGTTTGAGTGGTGGTGGAGGTGGTAAAAGTTCAATTTTACTGAATCAGGCTCTCCCAAGACATTCGTTACATCCACAATTGAGTGCAAAGGAAAAAACACCATCATCAAGTTTTTCAACACGAGTGGTAGGAAGTCGCTCCACCATCGTCCCACCATCCGCCGCTGTCTCGACTCCTTGTTCCAACAAAAAAACGACGAATGAATTATTGAATGAAGACCAACATCACCACAATCCACATCAGCAACCTTCCTCCTCATCCAAACTAAAAGGAGGGGCTTTGCATACTAGTGGCAGTGCAAGTGGTAGTGCTCCGGGGTTACATAATCGACTGAGTGACCCTACAGGAGGAGGAGGAGGAAATAAAAGTAACGTTTCTTCATCTTCCTCTTCCTCTTCTTCTTCATCACCCTCAACGACTCTCACTCAACCGCCCGTCCCCATTCCCGGAAGCAGTGGGGATAAGTCCGGATTTGAATTTGATAGAAATAATTCATCTTTGTCCTCCTCATCTTTATTATTATCAACGGCGGAGGGGCCCAACTATGAGAATACGAATCCAGGAGCCCCTGAATTGAGTTTGAAACGACTCATAGACCCAATTTTATGTGTTGGGAGAGAGAGAGAGAGTGATTCAGTAGAGAGACTTCATGTCGATTTAATGACTACTATTCCTTTCACAAATTTACCATCTGAGTCTGCTTTGAATGAGGACGGGACGTCTTATGAGAATCTCAATATGGACTACATTTCGAGACTCACTGGGGAGGGATTTTCTCAAGAATTTGTTATTCGTGCTCTTGGCATTACACGAAATGACATCGATATGGCTCGTGATATTCTTCATGAATTTGGCACTCGGACCCCCACCATTCACCCTTCCCCTTTTTCTTGTAGTTCTACCACCACCACTACTACTACCACCACGTCCTCATCCTCCTCCTCTTGAAGAATTCCCTAGCGCCATTATTATTCCCTTTAATTGGATCCCCTGTTTGTCTCTCTCTCTCTCTACTTTGTACTTATACAGAATCTGTACAAGTCGACAGTCTTATTTTACATGAGAGAGAAAAAAAATTCTATTGCCCTCACGTGATATTCCCCCTCTTTCGTATTCTCTCCATGATGCTTTCATCATAATAAAAAAAAAGAAAATCTAGTCCATTTCTTTGCATTCAACGACTACTTAAATTTCACAGTGTTACAAACTCTCTTGCCCCTTCTCTCTCTCTCTCTCTGTAGTTTTCTCAGAGATCAACTCAACGTCCATTTAATTCTCAAAACTTTTATAATAAATGACACGATTTTTTTGTGTCAAATTTTGTGAGAATAAACTCGGGACATGCTGATGACCTCCCTCGTGCCACCGTGTCCTCCTCTCCCTTTGTATGCCAATGGACTACATGTATACTCATGCATATATATATAGCCTACAAACAAGAGTGTAATTTTTAATATTACACAGATACAAAAAAAATAATCATTTTTTTAGTCTGTAATCAACAAGGTATATACCCTTAAAGTATATTTACATATTAATAGAGTTAAAAAACTATAAATATTTTCATATTTCATATATATTACATATATATATATATATACTCATCTTGACAATTTACTATAAAATATTCATTAGAATTACGGTTAAAACTCATATTCATGAATTGTCAAAGTCAAAATGTGATGTTGGTAATGGTAAGAATTCTTTTATTTTGTTGTTGTTTTTAAAAAAAATGAAATGAAGAATTTATTTGTTGTGTGGAGGAGACTGAGGGAAAAAATTGAATAATTTTTGTACAAGAAGCCAACGAAAAAAAGATTACATTGAAAAAGTCAAGTCAAGAACAAAAAGTGATTTCTCAACGTTGCCAAAGTCTCTCTCCATTGTTGTGATCGTCCCATATATAACAATACATATATATAAATTATATATTAATATTAATACGCATCCCCTCCTCTTGTAAACTATTAAAAACTGTAATCTAGACAATGAAGTACATTTAAATTGACAAGAAAATTATTTAAGTGAAATCTTATTCTTTAAGAATCGTTCCTAAACTATACTGGTTTTTTTATGTGACATGATACATAAAAAAAGAAAGATTATTATTATTATGTGAAAGCAAAGAAAGCTCTATTTATGACAAGCCTCTACTACAATTACACAGTCAATTAAATTAATGTCTGCTTCTTTATTAAATAGAATTAATTAATATTTTTTGACTTGAGTGCAATACGTCAATAGATTCTCACACGTTAAAAAAAGTTTGAGGTTTTTTTTGCTAGAGGAAATATTTATTATTGTTTACAATTTTTTTGAAAAGGGGGGTAAAATACTAAACAAGCGTATCTTTTTCTGTATAATAACGAGACTGATGATTCAAGTATTTTTGCCAAATGACCACCAAAGCCAATTTCAATCAATTTGTTTAAAATAAATAATTTACATGAATTTACAAAAATAGTTTAATATAATTAACTTAATTATTATTAATTTTAAAAAATGGTCACAATTTATAAGACACAAGGCGTGAATTAATGGGCCTCTTACTGTTATGAAGAAAAATAGTCAAGTTTATCATTTTAATTATTTTCTCTGTATCATGTATTCTACTCTATAGAGAATTTCAGTTCGAGTTGATTTTGAACAATATTAATTTATGAATGCAAAATGCTTTAAATACTTTACAAAATAAGAACAATTTAATTTAAATTGTTATTATAATAAATTATACTTGTGCTTATAATTTAATTTTTAAAAACAAAAAAACTTGTTGACACAAGTAACTAAAACTATAATTTAAATGTAATTTATATTTTAATTTGCAATTTACAAAATCTAGATCTTCTCTCTCTAACTACAATGTAACGGTACTATTATTTAATTATTATTTTAAAAAAAGAACAAAAATGTTTTATTTAAAGAAGAAGAACAAAATCCTTATGAGCCAGTGTAAAATCTTTCAAGAGAAAAAAAATAAATGGAACGAGAGCTACAATTTTACGTCATACGTTACAATTTTTAAAAAAAGAGAAAGTCATGTTGAATGAATAAATATAAAAAAATAAATAATAAAAAAAAAATATTCTAATCTATTTTATCAACACTTGAAAAAAAACTGTCATAATTTTGAACATTTAAATTTATTTTCTTTTTATTCCCAAATAAAATAAAAAGTCTCGTACGAGGAAGAGTGAAATTCATTGTCACAAGAAAAAATAAAAAGGAGGGAGACAATAAAAAGGTATCAAAGTAATCAATTTTTTTGGGGTATGAAAAAGAATTTTTACCATATTGAGGTAGAGCACGGGGAGACGGGAGAGACTATAAACTTTCTCTTTTGTATTTTGTCTCTTCATTCATTTCATTTGGAGGAGCGTCTGAGCATGAAATTCGATTGATTTGTTCAAGCGAGACACTTTACGATTATTAGAAAAAAAGGAGGAGGAGAAATGGATGGTCCAAGAGAAAGAGGAGACATTATTATTGTTATTACTTGTACACATAGATTCATTTCTTCTCCTTACCCACTGACTCAATTCTCAATTTTCATGAGAAGATGAGATGAACCAAAACACACAAATTTTGTTTTATTTTCTCTCTCCATTCACTTTCTCTTTTCTTGTCTCATGTACCAAAGGAGAAAATATTCCACTGATTCCATTCCCTTGTCACTTACTTCTTTCTCGCTTTCTCTCTCTCTTCTTTGTATAAAATAATTTATTCAATTTTCTCTTTATTTCTCTCTTGCCTCTCTATTTTCTCTCAGTATTCTTCAATTTTCCAGTTGGAAGCTCATAGAGAAACTCACAGGTGATGTCGAAAGTGAAATAATATTCTCCCCAGTTTTCTTCATTCATTTTTTCTCGTTTTTACGCTACAAAACTTGAAATTGTTTTCTTTTTCTCTCTCTCTCATTCTACTTTTGACTAAAAAATACCATATTGCACTTTCTCTCTCCTTTCTTTGTACAATCTACACTGAGAGAGAGAGAGATGAAGTAGAAGTAACAAAAAAAATTGTAGAAGAATAAAACTTTTTTCTCTCTCTTTTCTCTCTAACTTTCTCCTCTCTCGCTTTAGTCAAAAAGCCACGTTGGGAGGGAAAGGATTGCAATGTAGAGTGAATGCAGCATAAATCATGCTAAAAAGTATATATATAAATATATACAATGTACATATTATACACGAAAGACGGTTTAGAACCATTCATAACTTTGATAAAGCCACACAGTTCATCATATGGAGGCTGAAGTGTATAAACGTGACTGTGTGGCTCCGTCTCCTCGGTTTGTTTCTTTGTTTGTCTGTCCTATTCCTGGAACGTCCTGGAACAAAGAATAAGTGAAGAGCGTCTCTATGTAACAAGAGAGAGTTTTTTTTGTTGTTCTCTTTTTTTCTCAAGGCGGAAAAAGGAAGATATTTTATTCAAAACTTTACACACTCCCCCCCTCCCTCCTCTCAAAAGATTAGATAAAAAGACATTGAACAGACGCTTCTTGTCCCCAAAAAATTTCATTTTAGATACATAGAGACGTACTATAAGAATAAGCTCCCCCAAAAAAAGAAAAATAGAAAAGTCGTTGAGATGTGCCTGTCATTTCAGTTTATGGGAAATGGAATTATCTTGTATTTTCTCTCCACTTTGTACTATCTCTAGTATAAAAGAGAAAGGTGGGGAGTAGCTCATATAAATTTAAGAGTAGTAGCCAAAATCTGCCCATAAGAGAGAAAGTTGCTCATCCTAATTATAGCCTGCAGGTAGCACAATATTCCTTTCTAGAATATTCTCAGGAAAGGAGGAGAAAGAGAGAGAGAGAGAGAAAAGAATAATGGATATTATTTCTCCGCCCGTAGATCCTCAACAAAACATAATTCTTCATTATTGAATACCTAAATTACAAGTCGTTGGTCCTCCTCCTCCTCATGATGGAGACTGTTGTTGTGTCTGTTGAGGATGAGTCTTGTTTGAGATATGGAAAAAGAAGGGGGAAGGGCTATCGCCCATATTCCATTTCCCTTCGTAGTCTCATAATCCAGAGTGCCAATAAAAGATCCAAATTTATTTGCAGCCTCTCTCCTCCTCATCACTCTTGAGCCTTATCGTCTATTTATATTTACGTTCCATGAACTCTCATTTCTATTATTTCTCTCCCAACCGTCCCACTCTCCAATGGCTCCCATTGTATTTTATATCTTTCTTTGTCTCTTTATATACTCCCTCTCTCTCTCTTGTCTAGTACACCTTGTGCATTGTTTCTATTTTACAGCCAACGACTTGATTGTACCACTAAACCATTTTCCTTTTAGTCTTCAACTTCTCCTCCTCCTCCTTCTCCCAGTCTTACAAGACGAGCCAATTAATGGGGGCTTGTGTGGGTATAGCCCATCATAGTAATAGTTTTTCTCTATACAAAAAGATTTTGGGTTGTACATATTTAAGAATGACTCGTTTCTCCCCACAGAATACACACGTAGTCATGCACGAATGAATCAGCTGATCATTTTACTTTAATTTCTCCTCCATTTCCCTCTCTCTCTCTTTCTCTGCACTTTCACGAGAAGAAAGTTGGGAGGGATGGCGACAACACAATGGAAAGTATGGAGACCCACAAAAAAGATTACCACTATGTCATTGCATTTTCACATGGCCATTGCCATGATATTGATGAAAAGGAAGAGAGGAGAAAACCTACATAAAAGATGGCTTGCGGTTGTGGTGAGGGGTTTGGGTATGTTTTGTTTCTACTCTATTTTATATGTACAGTACACACATGTACTCATATATATAGGCGGGGGTGTACACTCTAGCCCCCCAATTATTTTCATGGAGGTTTATAGTGAAAGCAAGAAAATTTACAAAGTGTAACTACTCTACTTTCTCTCTCTCTCTCTCTCTCTCTCTCTCCCTTTCTCCATGTTTAATTCCTTTTCACAACATGACCGAGACTGTGTGGGTGGTCTCTCTCTCTGGCTGTGTTCTTCAAAGTAGAAAAAAACAAAAAAAGAGTTTAATCTCTTGATCAAAAAATATGAAATGGTCTAAAGATTTAAAATATAAATTAAATTTTATACACCATAAAAAAAACTTTCTCTACAATTTCAGATTGAATCGAGGGATTATGGACAGTTACTAAGAGAAATGGAGACACAAAGAAGGAGGCAATGACATGAAAGTTGTTGAAAAAAAATACTTTGAACATGAAAAAAAAAGATTTTACCTATATTTATACACTTTTATACACATACACATATATATATACTTTCCAATGTAAACTGTATAAGCTTAAAAAAAGAATCTACTTTCTCTCTTCCTTTCTCTCTACTGTGAAACCATAAACTATCATTATATCCGTACAGCCCAATGGCTGACACTCGTCTCTGTGTGTACTTGGGAGATTGATCTGGACTCGAGGATCGAGGGGACTGGATAAATGAAGAAACAAAGAGAAAATGGGATTCAATATAAAAAAAACTTTTTATATGAACAAAAAAATAGGACTCGTCGAGGTCTAGTCAGCTGTCTACATCCGTTCACTTTGATATTAATAAAGCTAGTTCTAGGTAGAAGCCTACAGGCCAAGATAGACAACTCAAAACCTTTCGGCTGTCTATTAGATATAATGCACCTACAAGGAAAAAAAAACTTTGTGGATCTATTTCTGTTTATTCATTTGTAATCCCTCCCTATATAAATATAAGAGATGAACTTTATATCTCTAAGAGTACAAAGAGATTTCCAAAATATACAATCTTTCTATATGGTCCACTAATAAAAATGGATACTGTCCAGTCATCTGTGTTGGCTGGGCATGACTGGATGTTAAATTTGTGAATAGACATTTTTTTATTCACAAGTTTGAGAGGCAGTTAAATCATTTTTCTGAGGAATTTAGAAATATCTTGAAAAATATTCAAAGAAAATATTTTTTTGAAATTGTTACTTTCACTTTTTATACCTTTTGTGTACATTTGTATGTGTACACAAAATTAATTGGATATTTAATAAAAGATTTCTTGGAATCATTTTTTTGTGTATGAAAATAAATTTGACCCCTGTCGATTTTGATTCATCACAATCACAATCATGAGAAGATTGAAGAAAATGGAAAAAAATATGAAAGAGAAGCGATAAATGATTTTTAAATAAATATGGCAGCCCTGCTTTTGTATATGTGTACAAATAAAATTTATATGGAGAGAGATAGGAAATTTTTTAACAACTTGATTTATGACGCTGGGTGGTCGAGATTGTTAAAGAATTTGGAGTGTAGAAATTTTAAAGGTTTTTTTTTGTAGTCAAACTAAAAAATTGAATTTATTTCATATTTCATATGTACTGATATAAGGTCAAACTTTATGAAATTTTGACAATCCTGAGGCTATACAAACTCAAACGCATATGTGACGTAAATCTGTCCAGCCCACATATGAGCTCAAATTGATTAAAAATTATTCAGAATTTCTTTGATAATTCTTATTCATCAAATTATGACAAAACATGTGTAGAAATGTAGTCAAAATTTTGAAATTAAATCTCTTTTTTTTGTAAATCACATGATTCAAAAATGGTTAGAGTACAAAAATAAAAGACACAAGTTGCCACTTGCATAGAGAAAGCTTGGAAAATAATTCAAAATTCATTTTGTACAGCCTCAACATCTCTCACATAAAATTACAGCCATGCAAATAAAAAGAGAGAGAGAGAGAGAAAGTGAGTGAGTGGGGGCATACGAGGGGAGTTGGAGTGTAATAACGAGATGAGTGTATATAGAGTGTACTCATCTTCATTAATTTGATCATGGCATCATCTACTAAAACATAACCACAAGGGCTTTTCTCTCTCTCTCTCTCTCTTGTAATACACTCACAGTGGACTAGTGTACGTACATACACAGTGGAGAAAGTTAGCCATGTGGTTCACTCTCAAAAGAATGATCCAGTTTTTTTTCCTCCAACTTTCTCTCATGCAAAAAAATTGTATACATTTGGGTTTCCATTGTACAGACACCAGACTGTTCCAGTGCACACTAGCCATGTTTTTTTTCTCTCTTGCAGTGATTGTTGTCTGAATACAAAATATATACGTAGACACACAACACACATACACAGTCAATAATACCGCTGATGTTACAATCCCCTGAAAATTCTCACCATTGAAATTTTCACTTTCTCTCTCTCTCTCTCTTGAAATCCGGGCACTCAGAGAGAAAGTCTTTGCCTCTCCAGTACAGTGCACAAATAGAAAATGGAGAGAGGAGACGAGAGAAAATGTGGAATGTTGAAAACGTTGGTCTGCTATGCATGATCAATACATATTCATAATATTTTCTCCTCGTCTTCCCCGTTCTCATGTCATAGTCACTCCAAAATCCTATGTTGTGCATACAAATATCTGTACTGAGCTCCACAAAATTCCATTCGAAAGCTGTTGTAAAATTTTACCTATTTTTTTGGAAACTACACCAGGTACTCTCCCACTTTCTCTCTCTCTTTAGAGAATCAGTGGGAAGAGAGAGAATCAGAGACCAAGGCCGTCATCCATTCGCCATTTTACATAGTAAAAAGATAGAAAAGTAAGAGTGAGAATATACGAGCGTATAGCGTCAAGGGCCATCAAATTCCATGGCATGAAATATTCCAATAATTTAGAACCAACATCAACCTCCTCCTCTCTTCCTCTTGTTCAACTCAGGTAAAAAAAATTGTTGGTGAAAGTCATGAGAGAGAGAAAGAAATCTCAAAACATGACTACATAACTTTTATATTATTTGCTTATATTTATTATCCGATCTCTTCCTCTTCTTTGTTGTTTGATTACCCATGGAAAATTATTAAGTTGCATGGTGAGAAGTCAACATACTAAATTTAACATCCCACCCACCCCTCTCTCTTTTACCACCTTGTGTGTCTCACTCTTGTACATGTTTTTTTTACAATGTATAAAATCTAATTTCTAAATCTTTACGACCTCCCCCATCCCCCTCTCTCTCTCTTTCCTTTGAACCACTTTGTTTTTCTAGAGATATGTAATATGGAGAAAGTGGAGAGGGGGGGACATTATAATGAATAAAGTGGACTATGTCTATATAAAATATTTGAGGAAAGAGGGGGAGGGAGGAGGGGGTTAAAGGGGCGAGTTTTTTGGTAACCATGGAATTCCAAGGTAGATTTTGAGAATTTTCAAAGGTAGAGAGAGAGAGGGCCATACCGTAATCGTAGGTGGGGATCTCTCATCGCCTTGAGAGTAAAAAAGGAGAGGCTTAATTTAATATGCAAGTATAATGGTATTGCATGGGCACATGCCTCGTGTAATTACCTTTACCTTTACAGTAGTCAGGTAGTAGTACTCCAAAAACTACAACTTACTTGATTATGTCCCCAGCTACTCAGAAAAAAACTCTGTACCCTCTTTTCCTAGTCCAAGAGCATATAAAAGTTGATACTAAAATAATAATGAAAGTAATACAGACACAAGAGAGAGAGAGAGAGTGGTAGTGGTGATGGTGAGTTTTGTATTTATTTTTCTATTCTCATGAATATCAAATCGACAGAACGGGTCTCATGAACCCATAAAAATAGTGTACAAATGGTCTCATTCAAAATGGACGGAACTAAAGAATATTCATTTTTTATCCCTTGTGTAAAATATCAAAAGTTTTTTTTTAAAAAATATTTTAACCTTATAATATTTTACATGAAAAATTGTCATTGTAATAATTTAATTTTTTATTATAATAATATTACACGGAAATTAGCCATCTTGTTTTTGAGCTAGCCCATGATCCATGGGCAGTACAATTTTTTTAGTATGTACGATGTGGGGTATAATATTCAATGGTTTTATTTTACATGAATTAATGAGCTCAAAAATGAGACGTTATTTCCGGGTTTATTTCTCCTTCATGAAAATAATGAATTAACAAAGTGAAAAGAGAAAGTAGGTGAATGTTTTGTAACATGAGTAGTATGAGTACCCATACATATAATAATTAAAATTAAATGTGCGTATTAAATTTAGTTTGTACAGAGACAGGGAGAAATATTAATTGACTGTAAGTAAAAGTGGGGAGCTATTAATAAATTGAAAATGTATCTACATAAAATGTATACTAAAAGTGCATTTCGTTACATTTGGCCTTTTTAGGCACTAGTCGTTTAATAAAGTTAACAACCCATTTAATTATATTTTTGTACACAGTCAATCCATTAACTAAAATATTAGTCATTCACATTAAATCAGACTCTGATTGATTAAGTCCAGACCAGACCATGAAAAATTATTTTTTGTTCCATGTCACAATCTAAAAAGGAAAAAGGAAATGACAATGGAAAAGGACAAGTTGGTCAAAAATCCATAATAAACTAAATACGAAATTTATGATATGTACAACACAGTCGTAAGAAAATGTATAATTTAGTATAAATAAAATCTTAACCAGTCATCGTCCAATCATAAGCACTCTTACAGTTCTTAAAGAAAAAAAGAGTAAGAACATGGACGTCTGACATTAGCCGGTTTCTCTGGAGGTGACTCTTTAGTTTTTTTTATGTAAGGTAATACTGATATATACATAAAGATTAAACAAGCTTTGTTCATGTTTAATTCAATATTTTGGACCATGTTGAAATGACTTTGGCTCATTCCATTTCTCATTTTGTTAAAACTATGAAAAAAAACTCAACTTTCTTTCTTTCTCTCTCTCTTGTCATTTCATGAGAGAAAGAGAAAATATTCTTTTTTAGACTTTGTACTTGTTCACTTTACTTTTTTCTGTTCTTGACGCTTTCACTTTGAGTGTAGTTGAGTCGTACCGTTTCCAAATTGGAAAAAATGGGTTTAAATCTTGCATTTAAAATTACATTGACTTTAACACTAGACTACGTATATTTTCTCATTATTCCCCCTCCTCCCCCTTTCATCTCCTTTCTCTTTGATTGCCTTTCTCCTCCAGTTTCATGGTTCGCGCATCACATCACATTTGCTTTCTCTCTCTCTCTGTCTGTCTGTATAAAATATCATGAGTTTAAAAATAGTTGAGAGACAAAAGAGAGAGATGGAATTTACATGTGAAATTGGCCCTTGAATACATTTTCCCTTATCTTACAATTATTGGCACACTATACACATTTTTTATAGAATTTTCATGTATATTCCAAAAAGACAAGTTTTTTTTTCGTAGAACAATTTCACTGCATTTTATATTATGGAGAGAGGGAAATTTTGATAGGAAAAAATAAAACATGAAAATAAGATGAAGGACGAGGACGGGAAGAAGAGGGAGATTTAGATGGTATTAATTTAATACAATCTTTTTGTGCCCGTTATTCTTACATTAGCGCTCCTTATATATATAATGATGATTTTTTGTTGTAGTTTAGTAGCAGGAGAGAGAGAGAGAGTAGCATACGCTACATTGGAGTCGTTATGGATTATTTATTCACCAGTTTCCTTATTTGTGAGCCCTTCCTCCATATAAAGGACAGAAATGTACAGTCTACATGAAGAGAGAGAGGGGGAATGCATGATTAGTTGAAATAAATCATACCAAGTAAAAAAAAGAGAGAAAGTCATGATAGCCTAAAATCAGAGGCAACGAATTTTATTCATGTGTATTAAATTGTATCGCACAATATTATTATCGTCATTATCATTATATCAAAAAAAAGAAAAACTCGTCCATATCTCTCTCTCGATTATTTAAATGACTGAGCAATAATCCTCTCTTATTCATGTAAATTATGAGGTAGAGTTTTAATGTTTGTAATGGTGGAAAGGGGGAATTTTTATCATGTGATTCATTTTACGACTCAATGATTTTTGCAATGACAACATAATATGGTCAAAATCGTCATCTTATTTTGTCATGGAATTTTTTTTTATGGACACTGAACTACTCTGTATGAGTTGTACCTATACCCCCCTAAAGGTTTTTTGACCCTACTAATTCTCTCTTGATATACTTTTTCATGTTAATGCTAAAATCCTAAAAAAGATATTTTTGCATGGTGTGCAAAATTAATTGAATATTTTTCTCTCTTTGTCAGCATAAATTCATATTTCTTGACTGGTATAAAATATTGTAGAGCATCCTCTAATTTATTACTTTGTGGCTAGTGGCTAGGCTAGGGAATCCCTTTGAAATTACCACAGAGACACACTCACACACTAAAAAGAGAAAGAGGTGAAAGTGCATTAAATTTTTATTTTTCTTTTGCATGAAGATTCCAATTTCATAAATGTACAATGCAAAAAAAAACATTTTTTTGTTGGTTGTTGGTCTTTATTTGAAAAAAGAGACTGAAAAACAAAATAAAAGTATTTTTTTGTATGTAAGACTTGTGTTAAAAATCAAGACTCAAAAAAAGAAAAAAAAAATGTCATTGAACTAATGGTACTCAGCATGGACTCATCTTTTTTTTGTGCTTGTAAATTAAATTGACAACATTTGTCAAAAAGGAGAAGAGAGAGAGAGAGAGAGATAATTTGATATTCTTCACACAATAAACCCCAAGTCTTCATGCTTTCTCTGTGTACAAGTGCGTAGAGAAAAATCTGTAGAGTGTAGACAGAATGAAAAAAAAACATGGCAGAAAAATTAATCAAGTGCATAGTCACCCGTAGGGCTTGTTTTTTTATGCAAAAAAAAGAGAGAAAAAAATAAGACGGGATTTTTGCACATGACTCTACGTACATACATATAATTTAAGGTAAGGTAAGCAATGTCATTACTGTGACGATTTTTTCTGCACACCTGGTCCCCATTTCCCTACTTTTTTTTCCTTGTCAAGACTAAAAAATTTTTGTAAACGACTAAGAGCCAAGGATATATGTGTAGGTATGTGGGGGGATTGATAATCAGAATAAATTAAGCTTATAACAAGAGTAAAGCTCCTCATAATGTAAATTGTAGAGAAAAAAAAATACAAAAGAATCTCTGAGTATGAGACGAGGTCCAAGAATAAAAATGGGAATCTAACCTTAAGGCTTCACAAGTTCTCTTGAGTGTCTCTTCCCTTGCCAAGAAAAAAAAAAATCTCATGTTAATTCTTAAGGCTATACCAAGACTTGTACTTATGTAAGTCATATGGTGTCAAGCCAGAATAAAAAAAAACCCTTTTGAAAAGGTTTAGTAAAATATTATACATATAAAATATATACAATATCAAATTTACTTTATAGAGAAAGTTACCTCCATTTACATTATACGAGTCTATGGCTACAGTCTCTCCCTGTATGTGCAGTTCGTCCAAGTATGAGTAGCTTAGCATAATCAATATCGACATCTCTAGCCAATAACAAAAGCATGTGAGGAGTATAAAAAAAAGTAGAATCTTTTTCCCTATGAGTGAGTGGAGGAATAAAGGCTCACCTTTGAAAAACGTTCATGTATCCATTTCTTAGTATGTACATAAGGGCTAGTCCCGTATAATCTGTAGCTGGAAAAAATAGGGGGGGGGGGAGTTGGAATAGTACTCAGAGTACTGGATAAAGGTAATAGTCTTGTGTGATATCGAATGCGGATATGACTTTAAGTGGATTGGATTAATAGCTGGCAAGTCTTGAAGGAGAAGGAGAAAGTAGAAAAATAAAGTAAAGGTAAAAGTAGTCTATGCTTTCTTTTCTTTACGTAAAAAGAAAGCATGAAGAGAGAGAAAAATAAATTTTCTAGCTCAAACTCCTCGTCTGTACCTTTCACAACGAGACCAGTCTCAGTGAGTGAAGCCTCACAGAGTCAAGACGTTGGCCAAGAGAAGAAAGTGGAGAGTGGAGTGGATGGAATTTAGTTTGAGATAAAAAAAAGAAGAGAAAACCTTCTCTGCTACGGATAGCCTGAAAGAGCACAGGTGCTTTTGCCTTTGCCCATCTCGTTGTATGCATTAACTCGACTTTCTTGTTTATATTACTCTCCTCCTCCTCTCTCTTTCTGTCTGTGCTATATATGATACTTTATTATTATACACGTCAGCTCCCCTTGTGAGTGAACCACTGCCCTCCTCTCTATTGATTTAGCCTAGTTTACCTTCTCACTATATCATTAGTTATTACACTACAGACTCCCCCCCCCCCCTCACAATTTAATTTGTATCCGAGATTCTCTCCCTCCAATATACCCAACAGACTACAAAGACAGAGAGGGAGACTGACGATGAGGGAGGGAGGGAGTTGAGAATATTATGGATTTTATGTTGAAATAAGGAAGCCATTTAATTTTTTTTATTATGTATAAAGTCCAATTGACTTCGTATATTTTATATATTAAGTCGAGACTTTTATAAGACATGGTTGGGAGGAAATTGTTGGAATAATGGCTAAAATCATCACAGAGCCATGCACGCTTAAAACTCAGAGAGAGAAAGTCGACAGTGTGCTAAGATAAACGTGGCACTTGTTTTCTTCTCTTATTCCATTTCTGTCTCTCCTCCCTCCCTTGATTTTAGCCATTTTAACTCCCCTCCTTTGTATTTGTAAGAGTAGCGTATTTTATTTTTATTGCTGAAAGGAAAAGCTCTAACCTAAGCTTTTTATGGATATACAAAGTTTGCTTTAACATTCAACGCCTTTTATACTAAACCACAAAATGACTTGACTCTCAAAAAACCCCCCAAGAATATTTCTCTCTCTCTCTCTCTCTCTATTTTATATTCCAACTTGATATATAAAAAAGAACTGGAAACACTTTCACATTTCCCATACCCCCATTGGGGAATATATATAACCCCAACTAATATTTACCCATTAGCCATTTAAGATGAATTGGGCCATTCTAAAGGGAGACAGGGAGAAAGCAATTTTACATTTTCTTTTATACTTTCTCTCTCTCTCTTTACTCACGCCTTTGCAATAGAAGGGAAAGTAACAAGGTTGACTGATAGCTCCTGCTCCTTTTTTTGCTTTCCCCAACTGAATCTTCCAACTTCTTACCTTTCTCTCTTTTCTCTCTCTCTTTTGTACATATCTGCTTTCTCTTGTATTAGGAATTGGATTGACTCAGCTTGGGTAGAGACAGGGACAGGGAGAGAGACAGGGACAGAGGTTGAGAGTACAAGAGTGACACAGGAGGGAACAGAAACCGTCGATTTTCATGCAACGTAATCCTTATGCGTATTCAGCTGTCTCTCCTTTTTTCTACCTCACAGTTTACCTTCAAAAAAAGGCCCAAGGTGAGGTAATACGAACGGCAGAAGTTCTACTTTTCCCCATTCCCTCGTCTCTTTTCTAGCATGAGAGAAAGAGACAGGGAGAAAGGAGGCCAAGTTGTTGGTGGAAAAACGTTGGGATACACACACAATTCGTTAAATATAAACGATGGATGGGAGAAGATGAGGGACGCATAGGCTCTCTTTAGTGGTTTGACTGTTGTACATGAGGCTGTACATGGAAAATATTCTATTTCTATACAAAGAGTCAACTCTACCTTTGATCTCTATCCTCTATCCTTCTCTAATCGAATCCCATGGAATCATGAAACAGCGAGTCTTCCTCTCTCTGTCTACTATATCTCTTTTTCCCCATCTTTATAACCAAAATGGAAAAGGAGGAGGGGGGCTATGGATATGGAATGAGAATCAGGTCATAAACAAATTCCAATCCCTCCCTTTTGTGCTGTAAAATAGAAAATGGAAAGGTCTCTCACATCTCGGTTGAGGAAGCTGGTGAATATTTTTTATTATTATTTTTTAAAATTTACATTTGAATGTCAAAGGTCAACATTTTAACATGTGTTTTGGCCACATGAACAATTTCTCTCTTTATATTAACAATGCTGTACATGTACTGTATGTAGTGTGTGGAAAAGGCTATATTTATTTTTATCTTTAATCTCCCTCACTCCCAACGTTTCCTTGAAGTCATTAACGGTGGAGAATGGGAATATTATAGATTTAAAATGATACAACGTTTCATCATAACAAACAAAAGGGAATTTGTACCTGGTACTACACGAGTTCCCCCCCCCCCTCTCTTTGGTCTTTTGGTCCTCGGTGAGGGTTCTGGGAAACAAGAAAATCCCAAAAATAATTTGTTCTCTCCCTCTTCCTTTAATGATGATTGTCATTTGTGTAGATTCAAGCATAATCATATGACCATGGACAGGGAATGAGGGGGCTAATGGAAAATGGGAGAAAGCAAGAGAGAGAGAGGAGAAGGAGAAGGAGCTCATTTTGTGTTGAGAACAAAGGAAAGAGAAATTTATGTAAATAACAAGTGTCCCATCCTCAAAAATTGTCTACACTTTGAACCAATATTTTCATGTATATAAATATAACATGCCAACCTATTAGACAACACAAAGTTAGAGCAGAACAACAAGGCAACTTTCAATTGGAAAGTTGAAGAGAGGAGAGAGAGATTGAAATGGAGAACCACTTTCTCTTTACTTTCTCTTTCCCTAACAAGAATCATGACATAACATTGAATTTTGTTCCATCTTCATCAGCTTAGTATTCTACACAGAGACTTTCTCTCTCTCTCTTTCTTTGTGTTCCCAACCTTCAAGGATAAATTCACTGACAGCCAGTCACGTCCTCACACGCTTTGTCTCACATTCTCAGTAAATAGAGATAAAATCAAAAAATTACTGTACAAACAATTAACCCACAACAACACACGCCAACTTTTCCTTATCCTCAAACAAGAATTCCAATAAAATACTCAATTTAACTTAAAACTTTTCTATGGCCTTGGAAGCCCCTCTTTGTTCTTTGTAAAATGTGTGAAATTCAAAATATTCTGTTGCTACCCAAAAAAATTGAAATGGTGATACAACTACAGGGATGGATACTACAGGGAGAGGCTGGCTTTCAATCAAATAGAAATTCAATTTTAGTTGGTAAATTGATGCTGACGTAGTTTACAAGAGTGACACTTGAAATTGAATTTTGATGAAAAAAAAGAAAGAATTTTTTGAAAAATGGTAATGACCAACCAGAACAGATCAAAAAATTTATTGATCTTTTGGTCTGCTTCTGGTTTCAATGGGATGGTCAGTCTCTGACATTTTAGAGAGAGAGAGAGAGAGAAAGTTTTACATTGTGTTCCGTCAATGAGGTGAATGATGTTCACTACCAAAGAGAAAGGAGATGAGAGAGAGAGAGCATGAAAATTGTGGGGGGACTTTCTCCATTATTTTTATTTGTTTTCTCCAAGAAAATCTCATTTGTTTCTTCTCCTTTGAAAAAAAGACAATTTACTGGGGACTGAACATTCGACTGAAAAAACAAGAATGGTCAATCCTTTGTACTCTCTCATGGTCACGTTCGTAATCAAAATGGTTGACAAAGATTATTTTCTGGGCATTCAATTTGTGACTAAATTTACCTTGAAAAAAGTATTTTATTTTACAAAAAAAAGAGAAAGTTAAAATATTTAACTAATTGAAAAAATAAAGATTTTTAGAGCGAGAAAAATAAATGTAAAATTCTTGTTATAAAAGTTGGACCCACAAAATATTCTCCAAAGTTTGAAGTTTTGTTCCGTAGAATGTAGTAAATGGAGATAATAGTGATTCCATTCAAAATGGGGAGCTTCAATTTAGTCCTAAGCTTGATAATAGAGGAAGATAGAGCATGTAAATCTTGTCATTTTGTTTGTACAGTAAACACTGAAGGTTAATAACGTCTCTCCGTCTCATGCATACTAATCCTCCATGAAAATCTTCTCCTTCTTCTTCGTCTTCCTAAAATCCTTACATGCGTTAACTTGTTTTCTTAGAGACATTCTCTAGTCTAAACATCACAAAGAATTTTCATGAGGAAATCAACGTCCTCCTGGAATCTTTGTGCATTTAAATTAATATTTTCAAAACTAGAAAATATTTCAACAAAAATTCTTCCTTCAACTCAATATCCCTTTCCTTTACAAGACTGTTCAATGTAGAATGAAAAAGGAAGAGGGGGCGATAAAATTAGATAAATATCGACATAATTCTAGAAATTGTTTCATTATTATAAGCCCAAGAGCCAAAGTAGTTAATTTATTTTTTTACAACATTATGAGCTCCCCATTAGGTTTTCTCTCTTTTGGTAATAATGAATATATATAAAAAGTTATATTTAGCTATACAATAAATGCCACTTGTTTTTTTATACTCGTCCACAATTCAAATCCAATGAAATTTAATGGAGTAGTGGCTTTTGATGATTGGTAGACAAGGAGGAGAGGGAAAAAAATTCAAGTTGGTTAATTTCACTCGAGCTAATAGAATTACACATTAACACTGGGGTTAATAATCGAGCACAAGTTACTCAAGCAAATCCTCGTACTCGGTCCTATTTTTATGTGTCCCCACTCCCCCCTCTTTCTCTTTCATGGGAGGAAATGTTGCTAATAGAAAATTGTGTAATATTTCATAAAAGCTTATATTTTATATCCTCCCCCCTCCTTTCTTTCTCTCTATCTCGTACACACAGTTTTTAGTTTGTGGTTCATAAAAGAGTCAAAAAGTGTTAGAGAAAATGACTTGTATGAAGAAAAATCGATAGTCATTTTCAAAATTGTTCTCTCTCTCTCTCTCTCTCTCTCTCTTGTAACTTTACCCCTGAAGAATTTACACTCTTTTAATCATCTGTTCCTTTCTCTCTTTTTGTAAACCAAAAAAAAGAGAAAGGGAGAGATGAAATGTAAAATTAAAAGTAGTATAATCTATAATTTAATTTAATTGTAAAAAATTTGAAAAAAACATGCCTACACTACATGCAGACTAATATACACGTAGAGTCATTCAATCAAAAAAAAAATTCAAACTAAACTACATGTTGTAGATTGTAAGAACCATTTAATTTTTTGTAACTTTCTCCCATAAAAATTATGAGTGTTCAGGGACGCTTTTGTGTGTGTGTGTAGGTTACATTTTGATTGTAGAAAAAAAAATTCACGCAAAAAGTTGTTTTGAGTTTGTTACCATTGTATTTTTTTGTAAGCTAACATACCACCAGCCAGCTAGACTAACTACAGGGCTGATTAGAGGAAGAGGGAAAATGGAGTTGATTGTTATTTTGTGCTCACTCTGGTTCCCCGTAAATGTAATGTAGGGTGTCTGGTAATTTGATAAGGCTTTTATACTTGTCCCATAGGTATATATAGGCTCCAATATTTGTACACATTTAATACATAAATGGAATGACCTTACCATTTTTCTGCTATAATTACTCGTTGCCATTATAATCTATTGTTTTTGCTCTCTCTCTCTCTCTCTCTGTGGACATAGCAAGTACTTACAAGGGAACTATTTGGGGTGTAACTAAAGTTGAGAATTGACATTGGGGTCGAGGGACACCCTGTCCAGTATCATTAACTATGAGCCCTATCTTACGGTCCTCAGGTCTGGGGTTCAGGGTCCTGACCCCAACAAAGTTTGTTCCAACTTAAAAAATGAAAAAATCCATATGAGATTTAACATGTAAAATTTTAGTCGAGACGGGGCTCCCTTACCAACTTTTTCAAATCAACTTACACAAACTTACATACGTTATTGAGAGTCTCTCATGCTTTCAAGGGGAGAAATATTTTGTTGAGCTAAATACTTGTAAAATAATTATAATTTTTTTCACATGAATAATTGTCGTTTTCAATGATCATAGAGTTTTACCATCGGGTCCTAAATGTGTCAAACTTTAAATTTGAGAAAAAAATCATTTCAAATATTTCAAAGCCAAAACAAAAATTGTAATTTTGT
>JAQIVZ010002202.1:0-22925 GCA_034700945.1 Arrhopalites spinosus
AATATCTTGGTGATCGGTTTACAAGGAACCGAGATAAAAAATCATAATCATTACTTTTTGATCTCCCTACGTACATAGACATGACACAAAAAAAATCAAATTGTCTCACATTTATTTGAGCCTACCATGGAGCCAACTATCAAATAATTCAGCATGTAGTCCAGACAAAAAAAATCTACATGTAAATTGTACTACCCCTACATTTACAGATGTGATATTTATTAAAATTATAAATAAATGTATGTAGAGCAAAAATCTTTGAGAGAAGACTAAGAAAAAACTTGATTCTATTTCTCAAACGCTAATGATGCCTCAAAACAATTGAAAAATGAACTAAATTAGATACAAAAGCAAAAGAGGAAAATAAATAAGTAGATTGTTGAACGACATTTTGAGTTTATGCATTTATTATTTCCATTTGTGAAATGAAATGAACAAGATAGAAATAATGGAAGCCTCAAGTAAAAAAATTCTTATTCCTTGTCCTGTCTAAAAATCTATGCAAATCTTTCGCAAATCATTCCATTAATTTTTTTTTCTAAAGACTTTACTAACACGAACATATATTTAACTTGAAAAAAACGAGAGAGATAAGGAGCAACAAATGTTTATCAACTTTTGAACCAAAGACCAATTATCATTTTTTTGAGAACACAAAAATTAAATGGCAGTTGAGACTCCCTTAATTTGTATTCTTGTGACTGTGGCTACTGGCTAAAATGAACAAAGTTATACAACAACTGACCAATTTTTTAATGAGTAACCTCCTCCTTGTGCTTTTCATCGTGTGGGATTCCTATCATAACAAATGGCCATGTCTATGCAAAGGACTCAAAAGTTCAAGAGTAAAATAAGAAAGATAAGAAATGTATAATTAAATAAAAAAAATTCTATTATACACATGTAGTTTTATAATCTTTTTGTATCTCATTTACAAACCGGCAAAAATCATTTAGAAATTAGCAAACTCTTAATAGACACTATTAAATTGAAATTAGATGAATCTAATATCCAAGGATGAGTTTACAAGATTAAAAAAAAGAAACAACGGCTGGACCGTCAAAATTATTAACATAATGGAAAGCCGCAAAAGAGTGATAAAAAAAATATGGCTGGAGGGACAACGATTAATAAATTGTATGAGCTCAACAATTCCTTTAATAAAAATAAAATTTGCACAATCATAAAAGTTAAAGCATTTGCAAAATTAGACATGGTCAAAAAAATTGTTTCATCTTTTTTTATCATGTAGCTTACAATTAGTAGGACCAAGGAATATTACTATGAAAAATTTTGAACCAAAAATGAATTGCCCTATTTTGTATACATTCATATATTTGTAAAATGGTGAACAAAGTGTTTAACTGTTTGTTCAAATAGTCCATGAATTTATTGGATATAAAAGAAAATATTTTTTTTACTCTAAAATGGGTAAAAATTGTACACACCTCAACCCAAATCAGTAAAAATATTCTACATTGATATTGACTCTCCACAATTTTATTGCAAAGAATGGAGAGAGAGAGAGAGAGTAAAAGAGATGCACGATATTTCATACAAAATATTCAAAAAAAATTGAGAGAGAGAGAGTGAAATATTCTCATACTTTTATCATAAAAATATTCACCTGTCTACTATATTCGTGTAAGCCACCATCAGCAGGATGCCAATTGGCAAGAAAAGGAACAACTAACATATTATGATGATGGCATGGCGTAGAATATTAGGATGTTTACTTGATTCTCCTTCATCCTCGACATCGTGTTAAAAGTTAAAATCAACATGCAAACACTTATCAACTTCTTTTTCAACTTGCTCACTGTTACAAGCCAAAGCCGCCGTTATCATTTTTTTTGCAAATCTTTACCTGTCTTGTAGACATCCAATTATACGACGAATATAACAAAAATTCATGTCTAAACTGTAGAGAATTTATACTCGTACTTATACATATACTCGCATACATCATATTACAAAAGATGAGATAAAAGCAAAACAAAGCCTGTCTCAACTTTAGTGTATCATTTTGCAAAAAAAACTAAATTTTTTTTGCACAACAACGAGTCCATCAACCATCACAAGTGAAATGGAAAATATCTGCATGTATTTGTATAGTTGCCACAATTATCGTGCACATTTTTTTATATATTACTATTTATGATAGAAATTTTGTACACACACACACGATAATATATGTACAGGATGCGTGTGTGTGTGTGTACTACACATGTTAATATGTAATACATATTTGTATATAGATACACAAATTTTTTGAGCATCTCAATTTAATTTCAACTGTAGAATCTCTCCACCCCTATCAAAAAAAACAACCACAACCTTTTCCTTGTCCTAGGCTAATCGAATGATTTTTTTTAATCAAGCAAAACTCCAAATCAAATCATCCTCCTGTCACATCATCAACCATCATACACTCCAACTATTCAAGTCATCAAAAAAAAATGTTGACTACACAAAAATTTTAATAAACAGTAAAACACAAAAAGGAACCACAAAACAATTTTCAACTCGTACATAATTGTACACAATTCAAACAGGATAAAGACAAAAGAGAAATAAAAAAAATCATTACAAAACAAAAAGAGAAAACAAAAGTGAATTTCAGACACTTTGTCTACCTCTACCCATTGTAAGTACATATGAGTGTGTAAATAATATTTTTTGTTAGACCACAAACAAACAAGAGTTGCGTCAAGTGTCCATACATTTTTACTAAGAAGAAGAAGAGAGCATCATCTCACTTAGAGTCATCGTGCTTGTTTTGTTGATTGTCCTGGGGATGTTGATGACTACAATATATTATTCCGGCCTCGACATGGAAAGAGAGTGAAACTATCCATACATTTTAGCCGATTGACATTTTTCACATTTGTATGCAAAAAAAATATTGTATTGTCCTTATAACTGTTTTTTTGTGTGTACACATTTTATAATGATATTAACTATTCTATTGTTTCAAAACTAAAATTACTTGTACTTTTTGCAAATCTCTAATTTTACGCCCTGCTCTCCCTCAACTTCCCTTCATTCAATTAGGACCATTTGCACTAGTCAAGTTGACTCACTGGCAGCATCATATTTTAATAATGGACACAACATGTACTCTACACAATAAATTGAACCAGGAAGAATGGCCAACTATTATTATTTTGTATAATCAAATAACTGCGGGCTAAACTCTCAATCTCATCTCTCTCTTGTACTCACACAGACAACAATCACAACTGAGCAAAAATTAACCTACGTCAACCCTTCTCTTGTATTCTGTAACCTGTATAATGTTAAATTGATTACTTATCCTTTTTTTTCTTATTGTCATGAATGAAAAAAAATGTAAATAATCATTTTTCCCTTTTTTGTAATTGACTCATCAATTTATGATGAATGACCTTCCACATGGAACAAAAAATTTCTGTGCCACAAACAAATACAAATCTCCTCAGCAAATTTTTATTTCTTAAATTAAAATAGAGGAAGAGCATTGATAATTTTCATTTTTTTGAAATAAAATATTTTTTTGACTCCCTTTCATTTGACTTTATCCATACAAATGCAAGTTTCACTTGAAAACTGAGACAAATCTAAAAAAAATGTGTACATACAACACAAGAAAAAGGAGATTGTGAATTTATAAAAAAAAATGAAAATGAACAACATTTCTCAACGACAGCAAACAGCTGGAATGACTATCGTTACACTTCGTGCCCTGACTCTCTACAAACGTAGTTTTCCCTTTCTTTTTCTTTTTTTGCCTTTTTAAAATCCAAGTTGAGCACCACATTTTAAAAATATTTTCCAAAATAGCATCTCCCCCGGAAGAATATCAAGTGAGATGAAAAAAAAAAAGAAAATGTCACAAAATAAAAAAGTGCGACCAAGACCTCTAGCATTTGCAATTGTACATTAGAAATCTTTTCCTATATAAAAATATACAGTACAACACATAATACATTAAGGCTTATTACATGCGTCTAGCTTCTATAACAATTTCTACATCTGTATACTACAACGTTACAGATAATAGTGTACAGTTGAAGAAATAAGCCAAAAGCTAGTATAATATAATAGTAGACACTCTCAGCATCTTTTTTCCCCCTAGCAAAGCAAACTCTTCGTGTCTAAAGTAACACTACTACACCACCACCACCATCACTACATCTGTACTGTCAATGTCGACACGTCCCCCCACTAAAGCCAGTCAAAGGGAAAGGGAAGGCAGAACACAAGGAGAAAATGCTGAGAGATGTTGAAAATGTTCTTCTCAATGAATTTGGTGTCTGGAGTGTCTTTTTTTAGTCCAAGTCATAAGGCCTGACTTGTGAGTAGAGCACACACACAAACAGAGTAGAGGACCTCCAACTTTTTTTACAACATTCTTGTCCAATGTATTTCTTTATAGGTACCCTCTCATTCCCGTATGCCAATCCTAATTCTCATCCTATCTAGTGAGAGACTCTCTCTCTCTCTCTGATATCTATGTGATGTGCCAAGAATATTATGTTGCTTTCTCCCCTCCTTTCTCCAACTGTGTACATATAACCCCTCAACATATATAATGGGTCTTGGGAATAGTATAGTAGAGCAGTACAGTAAAGCCACTGAAGAGAAGAGTAACATGTCGACAACATCCCAGCTTACAGCCTTACAAGTTGCAACCCAACACAACACTCTTGACTCTATACATGTAACTACACATTTGACTAGTGTACAGATACACAACAACAAAGTGTCGAGGTACAATATGAAGCTATGTGTGTATCTGTGTGTATCCCCTCCTCCTCCTTCTCCTCGTCTACATTTACAAAGTCAAAATCCATTTTGACATGTAGCAAAAAGCTTTCTCCCCATTTCATATGAGTCCAAGAGAGAGAGAGAGAGAGAGAGATACTTGCTCCCTCGTTGAAACACGCTAACTTGGATGAAATAGCATTGATATGCATCCTGCATATTCCTCCATCATCTCTCTCTCTCTCTAGCCTTCAATAGTAGAGAGAAAATCCGAGGTAGGGACCATAGATCTGTATATCTGTACATTGGAATATGTCTTGCTTATATTTACACACACACTCACACACAACAAGATTCTTTTGCTTTCCCTCCCCCTCTAAAAAACATTTCAGGTCGTCATGTACTTGCGTATTTTCACTTTCTACATTTTTTCCCTTCCCTCCTTTGCACCGACACTCGGTTCAGATTTCTCTAGAGACCTATATTCTCGTGTACAATACACATAGACACACACACACAGGGCTCTCTCATCTTCCTCGAGGCATCTTTAGGATATGGAGAGTGCTACTTCTTTTGTGAGGATGTGGATGGGAGACGAGAGACTGAGATAGGCTAAATTTACCTACCTTAGTCCCATCACCCCAAAGTATTATTATGAATACCCTTGGCACACTTGTATCTAAAAATACGAGGCCCTGTACTGAACGTCCCATACTTTTTTTTGAGCATGGGAGCTCAGACTCTTCACCAAATTCCAATTCCGATTGATGCGTCTCCAAATAATAAATAAGTATCAATATCTCTCCCTACTACTCTCTTTCCCATTTGGATAGACAAAAAAAGTGAAATTATTTTTTATGTACTACTCCATCTTCCTTACACAAATATATTATACATGTACAGTGTACACTGTACAGATACAGTGTAGTAGAAATAATAGATAAAATTTTGACTTGTATAGGAGCAAAAAAATAATACGAGTTACAATAATATTTTCCCCCCTTCAAATCCAGAGAGTCGATATTTTTATTCAATATCTTGATGCAACCACGTAAGGGGATATTGATACAAAATTGGATTGCAAATGGAATACAGATGATGCAACTAAACAACAAGAATCAAAATCTCAGTCTACTCTCATCACAGCTAAAAAAAGACAGACAAAAAACAGAGCAGATGTTGAATGCTGTTGAAACTAGAATTTGTATTGACTGTACGAACAAAAAAATGAGGCAAAAAAGGGTGAAATTGAAAGCGTGTGTTGTAATTAAACTAACATAACGTTTGAGCAGATTTTCTCTCTCTTTGGTTTTAGCTTGTCAAAGTTGGTGAATTAATACGTGGTGACAATGCATTACACACAGAGAGAGAGAGAAAGTGTGTGTGTCCACGGCAATAGTGATAGAGTTTCTAGCAATAAATAGTTAAGGACAGATGCAGCATCTGTGCCGCACTTCCTTTTGAGTCTTTGAATAAATCGTCCTAGTGAAAATAACGAGGACGTTGAGGTACAAAGGGCAAAACAGAAAGAGACTGAAACTACGAAAGAGAGAGAGAGAGTGAAGAAACACGCACACATAACTCCTTTGATCATACCGTATTGATTTTGTAATAAAATATGATAGGCTAAGATCTTAGAGAGAGAAAGAGAAGGAAAGTCCTAAATTGATCCCGATTTTGCATATCTCCCCTTTTTCCCAACACCACAAACCCTGCTGGCTAAGTAAGTACCAAAACTACCAAAGTGATACGGCTCCAGTTTCAATCCACACACACACACACTTACTTACTTATTGCTCCTTGGTTTTGCTTTCTCTCTCAGTTTCAACCTCTCTTCCTTTTACCTCCTATTGCTTCCTACAATTTCACACTGTCTCCTTTATACATTTCTCCGCATCTTGTTTCTCAAGCTTCGTCATTTTCTGGCTTTCTCCTCTCTCCTCTTTTCTTTCTCTTTTGTCTATACCACAAACTTGACATCTTTGGATTGTTGGCAAGAGAGAGAGAGAGAGAGAGAAATTTTGTATTCTGTATGCATGGGTGCTGTACGGTTGATATTCAAGTGTACTTCATCATACATTACATTCATCCTCCACTCTTCCTTTTTCCTTCTTTAGCTTTCTTGGACTCTCTATTTTTTTCTGTGTAAAAAGTTCTTGGGAAAATTCCCTCCACAATTTTTCAATTTTTGACAGACTCCATGAAAAATGGCCAAGCTCACTGACACATTTATTCTACGTTTCTACCAGCTTTACAAGACCAAGACGGAGCCATGGCTGGGATGGAAAAACCGAGACGGTGACATTAAAACCATGCTGTATTATTTACCGTTTGTGTGTGTGTGTCATTTACATTGTCTTTCTCTTTTCCATTCGGTCAAAATTCGCCAAAAAATTTCCATACCATCAAAATCCATGGACTACGTATCGTCCATACTGATGAATCAAGCCAAAAAAAAAATTTAATGACATCATCAAATCATACACACAAAGAAAAGCTTATCATAACAATCGAGTTGATTGTCTCTCACAAATCCTTCAAGATAAATTGCATCAAAAAACTTAAAAGTCACTAATTTCAAGAGGAATATTATTCAAATGATTATATGGTAATTTTTAATGACTATTTTTTTTCTCTAACATGAACATGTGATATAAAATGATCAAGTTAAAAATCTTGAGACTTGTTGTAAAAAAAACATGAAAGACTGAACGAGTACTTAAAAGAAAATTTTAATTGAATTAAAATACTAGCACTATGATGATTATTATGATTATGATTATATTTGCATTTAAATTAAAAAAAACGGAACTTAAAAATCTAGTTCAGCTAGCTCGCACATATAAAAAAAATCAAGTTGCAATTTTTTCAGTATCCGCTTAAATAACATGAAAAAAAAACCACTTGTGTACACTTTAGTCTTCAAGTCTAGGCTTAAAGGTAAAAGAGATAAAGTTTATGTTGGTGGCTAGAGTATTTTTATATTAAATAATTTTTTTCGTGTATATTTTTTGATTGTACATGATTCACTCCCCCCCCCCTCTCTATTTCTCCTTGTTTTTTTATTATTTTATCTTCTATGTGTGTACATATATATAGTTTACATTCCTCATGCATAAATTCCGAGTTGCCGATGATGATAATAAAATCAAAAAGAAGATGAAGAGAAAAAAACTAAGAAAACTTCTCTGCTTATATCCAAGTTGAATGAATCGTCATAAAAAAACAAGAGAGAATCTACCCAAGTCCCATTTACATTTCTCCATCCATGCCAATACAGAAAACAACATGCAAAATATGAGTCTGGTCCGGACACACACAAAGAGAGAGAGAGATTTTTGATGGAGTCGACTTATCGAGAAAAAACAAGAGCAGATAATCATAAAATCATGATCGTGAATATGAAGCATGCATGACTCGCTTTGGCCAAGCTGGGAATTTACGATAGCCGCTTGCTTCTATATATATAACTTACAGGCATGTTTTTATATAGTCTGTGTGTGTGTGTGTCTCATATTAAAATCCCGTGGGTCTCTCTCTCTCTCACTAAGACCCACTTTTGTGTATAGTCTTACACTGTGAGTACATAAAGTCAAGTTTCCTAATTAAAAACCTGATTAAAAAGCCAAGTTCCAATAAAAACAACAACCACACTACAGACAGACAGCAAGAAAATGCCAAAGTCAAAATCAACTCTCTCAACTGTTTTTCATATTCTAAAATAATGTACTAAGGTAGGTATACAATACATGTCCTATCTTGTAGTGAATTTTTCTTTATTACACACACACACTCAAAAAATCCGCCTATCCTTCCTTTAGAATTTTGTTATTGTCAAAAAAAATGAATATTGTATATTGTTAGCATTTCAATATAATAGCCTGGAAGCTTCTAGCCCAGTATTCAATATTTGTGAGTTTGAATATGAACACAACATAATTATCCTCCGGCTCGCCACTTGTCTTCCACTCAATCTCTTCAAAATAAAAATTCAGGTATGGCTAATATCCTAGTGGTGGTTTAATCGTAAGCTTATAGCCCAACATTTTTTTATTAGCAAACAAAAACAACTAAAAAAAGAAGAGGCTCCATCATCTCACCTCAATATTAGAGAAAAACGGATTCCTTCATAATATTCAGGTTCACACACACACACACATACAACATTATACGAGTATTCGGGGAATGGTTAATCAGCCAAGGTTTTTTTTAAACCATCATCTAACTTGATTCTTTGGAACCAATTCAATATAATAAAAATTGGTAGTGAGTCTGTACTAACTACCCCACAATTTTTTTCTACAAGAGAGAGAGAGAGAGACTACACACAGTACTTAGTTTAATCTGCATCATTTTTTTGTGATGTCTAATGCATAATTATTAAGTCATATCAAGTTTACTTTATGTATAAAGTATAAACACAAAGTGGAAAAACTGCATAGGACTCCTTTTTAATTTTCAACTCTTAAATCACAAACCAAAAGAGTGTACACTGTACACTATACATATACATATGTGCAGTGCACAAACATGATAATATAAATATTGTTAAAACTATGAATAAAAAATAACGTAGGTGCAGCAGGACTTAAGAGAGAAAGAGCAGGAGCATTTTTCCATTACCTAGTTTATTTATAAGGAAATTATGAATTATGAGTATGAATTATGCAATGAACTGGAAGCTTTTTGTTAAAGCTTCAAAAAATTATATAATTTAGATACCACCCAAACTCCAGAGAGAGGAAAAAAATGAACGGCAAAGTTAAAGCTAACAAAAAAATTTTTTTGAACGATTAGATTATTAACTATTAACCATTAAAGGTAGTCAGCTATTGGCATTCGTACCGGTTCATCAATATATTATTTTACATGGGTCATGGGAGTATTAATGTTAGTATAAAATATTATACTATTAATATTATACATATTTAAAAAAAATATTCTCTCAAAAGGACAGAGAGAGAGAGAAACTTGAAATAAAGTTGGAATAAATAATAAATAACTCCGTCACTTTAGCTCCTAGCTGAAAAAAATTATGTAATAAAATGTGTACTGTATATATATAGTATATACATATATGCAGTTGTACTGATATATTCTTATAAAATTGTTCAACTCATGCAACATGTATAAAATCTATTATATATATAGAATATATTTTTAATAATATTATAATAGAAGAGATAAATTCAGCGGCCTCCTGTGCAGCATGCGGTGAAATAAAAAAAAACCTCCGTCATCACGCCTCTAGTCAAGAGTTCAATTCCACCACCAAAAAAAGAAACGACAGTTCACTTCATAGTCCAATCCAATGTGCAATGCACTACGAATGAAATACAATGACAACAAAAACATTGCTCAGTAAAAAAAATAGAGAAGAAGACAAGAAGATGAAGAGTGAGGACTGAAGTACACAATGGTCACAAGACAAGTGCACACCGCCAAAAAACTGGACACAATGAGCTCGGATTTTTTCTTTCCAAAAGAAAAAAACTTAACATAAAAAAAACTTGGTGTTTTATGACTCAAGTGCATTTTGTATGGGCCCTCACAATTTGTAGGGTATTCAACATACATTACTAGGACATAAATAATCTACAAGATTTCTATACACTCCAAAAAGCTCCTTTTTACTCTGTGACTCTCTCTCTCAAAGTATTATTCTTTTTTGTCTATTTTGTGTAATAAGAAATTTCTGTATTGTGAACATATCTGTAGTTACTCATCCACTGAACAATACAGAAAAAAACAATTTCAACAACAAGATAAATGCCTAATTGAGCAAGTTTAAAAACTCGGACCAGTGTTTGCTTGCCCGCTTTTTTTACAGGGGAGGGGGACAAGAGAGAGAGAGAGGGTACTTTTTTAATTCCCCCATGGCGGCAATGACTGTACAATGAAAAAAAAACCCTTAAGAACCTCGTTAGACTTTAAAGTTCTGACATGAACACACAAAGGCTTTAACTCTAAAAACAAACAAAAATACAAAGAGTCAACACTCTTCACACAATACAAAACTCTCTCAAAAATTTGAATTACATTTACAACATTGCGCATATCTTTTAAAACAAGTCTTAGTCCTCACTTGAAAAAGAAAAAAAATAGACAGACCGGAATTTGACTTGACTCTCTCTCTCTGGTTCCATGAGCCATTGCCGTTATATTATTTGTGTATCTATCCCGTGTAAAAAGTAAATAAAGTGAAGGGAAAAAAAGACTTTAACTTGTATTAGTCTTTTTTCTCGTACACTTCTACGTACGTACATGTATATATAGATACAACACTACAGGAAAAAAAATGAGAGGAAATAACCCAGTCGAAATTTTCTCCAGTGTCTACATCATAAATTTGTATCATCTCTCTCTCTCTTCTATGAAAATCATTAGAAAAACTGAAGGAACCCCCGTAGACTTAAGAGTGAGTGAGCTCCGTTCTAGGTTTCTCGAGGTTGCTAAAAACAAATATTCCGGTTTCTACCCTTTCCTTTTTTTCTCTCCTTTACGGCTCTTTCCTTGTCCACATCTATACATGGTTTTTTTAACCTAACCTCGCCTCTTGTCCTTTGTAATAATCCTAAAGTTTAAAAGACTACACACAAGCAAGCATACACACATACTTACAGCCTTAGAATAACTTCGGCACAGTCACACTCTTTCAAAAATGACAACCCCTTAAAGATTAAGAAACACATGTAACCTCCCTTCTTATCCAAACAATTCTAAAACTACCCAGTACAATAATAATAATAATAATATAAGATTCAATCCTTAACTCTGGCACGATCAAATTATTACATTTTATAATATATCTCCCCTCCATTTTGTACATATCACGGCATATCAACAGTGCAGGTACGTAATTGTGTGTGCCTACGTAAAGAGAGAGAGAGAGAGAGAGAGAGTACCAAACAAATGAAAATGAAGAGGATGCCTGGACAGACACAGATGAAGAGTTGAATGTTGAACGAAAGCATTTTCTCACAATGAAAACCTTTAGCTCATTCCTCACTTGACAGTTGGATGAATTCCTTCTGACCCATGGGTCTCCCCCCCCCCCCTCCTTTGACTATACACTTGAAAACTCAATGTAACTCTTGAGAATAGAACAACAAAAACTGACCATCATTCCTATTGTAAAAATTCATACATATCAGTACAGATATAGGTACATGTAATATTAAATACCCCTACACAAAATTATTTTCAAAAGTACGCATCCTTATAATGTTAAATTCATTTCATTTTTTATATAAGAAGAGAAATGCAATTCAATAGAATGTTACATCCTTTAAAAAAAACTTTAAGATGCACTCATTCCTTTGTATTCTTGTACTTGTGAGTGTGTGTGTACATTTGTTACCAAGAACGATTAAAAGTTCCACCTTTATACATTTTTGTGAATAGGAGTTCACAGCCCCACGTTTATCATGTGTAGAAAACAAGTTGGAGTGTGTGTAGTCCTTCTTATGTAAAAGCCATGGACAAATTGTGTCTGTAGAGATACACAAAATGTTACACAAGGGCGAGTAAACCAAGTGAAAGCAAATTATTTGTAGTGGAGTATGGAGGGGGGTCAGAAATGATTATTATTATGAATTCAATGCATACAGTCTACCCACACCCTCTTCTCCCTCATTTGCATTGGTAATCAGAGTGAACTAATGAGTAAATAAATTCTCACAAAGAAAAATATATATCCTATACCTTTCTATCAACTCTCTCTCTAAAGTTAGATTATTCATATAATACATGTATTCTATATATAGGTAAAACCATTCCGTGACCGTCTTTGAATTTAATTCAAAATACTTTTAACCCTTTTCAATCTCCGCTAAGGATCCACCTCACTTTTTTTCCATTTGTCCCAATTGGAAAAATCTCACCTTTCTGTCGATTGCTCCAGCATTAAAGTATTTTAACTATTAGGTAAACTACTAGAATTAAAATTAATTCATCCAAGTTCAACTAATGATAAGAAACAAATATTAACTTGTTTAAAAAATATTCTATACAATTATGATCAATGATCCCTATTTATTTTTTTGAAGGTGAAATTGCGGTTTTGATTCCCTTTCGATTCATCTGTGACAAGGAACTCTCCACCCCTTATTTTTTCTACAATGAATTGAATTGAGTTCTCCAAAAAATTTATGCCACATTATCCATATTGTTATCAGAGAAGAAAAAAAGACTTGAAATTTTTGCATATGTAGGTCTGACGTCTGTCAAAAATCATTGCAATTTATGTACAGTGCCTGACCTGGCCACTAGAATAATTTGTAAGATTTTTTTTCTCTACATGTCTCAAAGAGACTCGAAGCATTATTTAATTACCTTCTACCTATTCCGTCTTCTCAATATGATATTATTTTTTTTAGAGAGACAATGAACAATTATAATGTTACATCTCTTTATTCTTGTCTCTCTTTTTTCCCCTTCAAGTTCTTTAACCTAGGCCCATCTTCCATTCTATCTGATCATCCTCATCAATTGTACATTACAAAATAGAATATAACAACAACAAGAGAGAGAAAAAATTAGAGGTGCGACTAGAAAAAGAAGATGGGGGAGACTGTATTAATTATCCTTTTCATATGCAAAAATCCAATACATTTGCCGACCGTCCCAGCGTGCATTCATAATTAATTCATTACCTGACACACACTCAAACATTCAAATAAATATATTTAAAAGAATGACAATGAAAATCTTACCTCAAATTTATATATTTTTCCAAATTCACCTTTGGTACACCTGTAACATACATAAAAAACATTTTTTTTATTAGAAACATTTAAATATATTTTCTTTAACTATACACGAGCTCAAATTTCACAAATTCCATTTTAACAAAAATAATTGTCCAGGTATAATCGCCACTATGATTAGAATAGGGGAAGATCAGGACAAAAAAACAGAATTTTTTTTATAGAGCTAGACCTAAATGTAACTTTCCCCTTTAAAACAAAAATGGTGATTCTAGTGTAAAATCAATGGACTAATGTTCTTGACTCTGACAAAAAAAAAGACACGGCACATGGAAAATGTGTGTGTGGGTATTTACCCCAATGATGTGAAATAATATCAAAATTGTGTTTCTCCTTGTACACTTGTACGTGTATCCCTCGTAATTCCCACAGAGTCTCCCCATTCCTCCATTACGACTATTACCTATTCCTCTTGCATTCAAGAGGGAAAAAAGGCTACAAGCTGTACTGAGTGTCTTCTCCTTCCAAAAAAAATCTCAGTTCTTTAATGCCCTTAGACGCGTAAAGACATTAAACCAATGTAATGTAAAAAAATCCAGGATTTGGTGAGGCACAAACTACACCTTAGTGGCCATGACATGCGGCAGGAAGGAAAACGAGTGGAACAAAGTTAAACGCGAAATCGAAGACTTGACAGCCGTGGTTATGGAATAAAAATACAAATGCTCCATAAATACCATCACGTCCCCCTCTATAATATATATAGGCCAACATCAAATTCTACACACAAAAACTCTCTCAATTGAAATATAAAAAAAAGTATTCTGTAATGTCATCCCATACAGACAACCTGATGGTTAGTCATTAAACAAGAAAATGATTATTAATAAAAATAAATGTCATACTCCTCCAAATTGAAACACCAATGATGACATGTACGAGTAACATATGGAGATAAATTTAGTCATTCCCATTGACTAAATTCAGGTGGCCAACTATTTTTATTTTGGCATATTTCATTTTAAAAATTTATGCATGCCAATCTGTAGCGAAATTGACAGAGTAAAATCTTTTTCTGAAATATTTATTTGCACAAAATTCATCCTTGGAGGTAATACAAAAAATAAAAGATTTCATTCCATTGACTCATAATACAGTTCCATTAGAATGAGTGATGAATTCTAGAATTTCATGGCGGAAGTTGAGGAGCAGTGAAAGCCTTTATCTTGAAGACGCTCTCCAACAAAATCCAACAAAAAGCCCATTGAGAGAAGGCACGTTTGCTAAAGAAGAACGACAAGACTTTTTTTTCCCTACACGCGACATTTTCTTCTTTCTAAGATTGGCTTCAGTGTACCCAAAAAATAAGAAGAGGATGCTGAGGAGGAAACCCAACTCGAGTTGATTGGCATTTACTGGAAATGTCTTTTGGGAAATGAAGGGTAGAGGAAATAGTGAAAATAGCAAAGTGAAGGAGAAAAAAAATCCACATCACATCCTCCGGCCGTTCACATTTCCAAGTGTCAACTTGTTATTGTTGTTCGCGGTGCGTAGAGACAACCTTTAGCTAAGAGTAGCTGTCCTTGTTCAAGGAGAGTGTAGTCTAGAGTGTGTGTGTATAGATTTCCCCAGATTTTTTTCTCCTTTCTCCACACTTTCTCCCTTACACGTACGTCGAGTGGAGACCCTGTCACTGACCTCAATTCTATTGTGTGAAGAGTAAAAAAGAATGACAAAAATGTGTTCCATTTGATTTCAATCCCTATAAGTAGATTCTATCTCTCTCTCTCTCTCTCTCTCTCTCTCTCTCTAAAAATAGAAATTTAAACATAAACACCGCCTCCACTCTCCTCCCATTGCAATCTTTCCCCCTTTTTCCCGAAAAAATATAGCTAGAAAAAAAAACATGTTCCTGTCAACATTTTTGACTTGTAAACATTTGATCGAGTGGGGAATTGAACTCTGAGTAGTGTCTAACGAATCAACTCAATCAGTTGAACAGGATAACAGCTGATGAAGACATATTAAATTAATTCTCTCCCTTGTTCTTTCTCTAATAAAATAAAATCTTTTTTTTAGGTAAAGACTAAAGAAAAAGTAAGACAAGGATGAAAATTTTTTTTATCCTTGTCTCCCAACTTTTTTTTGTTTTCTTTCGATATGCCATTCTAGTCAGTCTCCTCAGATTCTCAAACATTGCAAATCTTTTCTAATTCACAACATAGACCTCTCAAGTCTAGACTTTTAGTATAAGAAAAAAAAATAAAGAAAATGAAGATGAGCACAAAGTTAAAGACATGGATTTCTCCTTCGTCTCAACCAAACCCATTCTCATGTTCTGACTCTACTTTTAGTTTTTCTTTTGGTTTAGAAAAACTTTTCGTCACTCCACGAGCTTTCTCTCAGGATTATCAGAGAGAGACTTCATACTTAAGACGTGTGTCTCTCTTAACTAGAACTTAGACAAAGTTTACTCCATGCAAAAACCTAAGAGACAAGGATAAAATAATATTATTTTATTCTCCATGTATGCAAGCTTCAATTATCTTCTCTCTCTCTCTCTCTCTCTCTCTCTCTCATTACTTTCATTATCTATAAACCATCCACATTCATTTTATTCTAGAGAAAATTTTCTATTAATATTTTCCATCCTTGAATATTTTCATAATTTCTAAAGAACTTTTCTTTTCCAACTCCACATAAAAGAATGACAGCCAAGGGTATAGGTGCTAATTGTAAGTGAGGAGGGGGGGACTCAAGTTTCAGATTGAGTAATCCAACCCCCCCCCCCCTCTTCATCCTTGGAAAAACAACTCAAGCAATCCAATTCAAAGTAATTTAATTAAAACAAATTTCTTCACTAGCCTACAAAAAGAAGTCCAAAGTAAGTTTAATACATTGGACAGGGAACACAATGGAGAAAGTGAAAAACCTCAAATTGCATTAATCAGCACAAGCTTTCACTCTAAACCCATTTTCTCTCTTTCACACACACGCAGATACTAAAAAACAGTGTACAAGTAAGAAAAAAAGATTTTCATAATAAAAAAAAAAGTTTTAAGTCTTAGAATACAATACACTGATTTAATTTCAACTATAATTTATTTAAATCTGATACTTGACACTTGAAACACATTCAAACCAGACTAAAAATTCAAAAAGTATAATCTCGCTCAAGTAGTCTCAGATTTCTCTAAATAAGTAGTGACATTTTGCATAAAATTAAAATTGTATAGAAATCTTTTGTCTTTTTAATGCTTATAAATACAAAGTCAGTGTGCTGTCTCTGTGCTATACAAACTTTAGTACTCAGAAAAAAATGTGTAAGAAGTAGGTTCTTTTTTTTTATATCGCCCAATATATTTTCATCTTGAGGAGACAAGGCGGGTAATGTGAATCTTGCCAAGTAGAAAAAATTAACGACTTTTTTTTTCTTACTCCATCCCGTCTGGTCATATATATTGTCTTGGTCATATGATATGACGCGTCATTTCCATTAATATCTGTACATGTACGCGTGTACGTATAGTACAAATACTACCTCCATAATATTCTCCAATAATAACCATGGTCATACAATAGACTTAAGAACGAAGAGGAGAAGAAGAGAAAAAAAACAACTTATGACTTCCCTCCACATCTCAACCCTATTCTATCTTCCTTGGCCACTAAAACTGCCTAGCCCTCGCTTCAACACCATCATCCAATACTAACGAAGACTAAGACTGAGACCACGATGGCAATTTCACCAGTGATGCTTCGTCTTCTCCTTCATCTTCATTTAATCGTGTGGAGCAAACACACATAAGACCCTCCACTTCCTCCAAGACTACTTAATACTTGCTTTAGTAGCAACAAGAAGTTGGCAAAGTATATAAGAAGTGAAAGCCTTTTGGTTATTTCCCCCTCCCCCTCTACTTTCTCTCAGAATACTTTTTTTATTTTATAACCCACTCTCTCCTTTTTTTTCCTTTCAGTTTTTACTCCTTTTGTTTTCTTCTTTAGTCTTAAGCTCTCAGTGTTCATTTTCGTTAGTTTTTTTCCTTGGTTACATCCTGTGTGTCTATCTTACAATTTTCTTTGGTGTCTCTCTCTCTCACGCACACATAATCCTTCTTTTAATTTTACAGGCACATTTTCTTGTCTAACTTCATCATCTTGTGTGTGTCTACCCTAGTCTTTGAATTTAATTAAATAATTATTTAATAGCAAATTAAGTCACACGGTGTTACATTTTAGGTAGAAAAGAAAACATGAAATAAATACATTTTAAATCTTATAATTATCTGAAAGTCAATATTTTCAATGACATTTCAAATTTCATTGTAAATTTCATCGTTCTAAAAGTTTAATAAAGTTATTATTATTTATATTGAAGGCAAACAAATAGATAAATATGAAGTGTGTAATCTTTTAAATGTATTTGAACGACTTGATTATCTTAGTCAGTTTGAACTTAAACATTATAACGTATACATGGATGGGTACTGTAATAGATAGGATAACTAAGAGAAGATTCCAACTCAACATTTAATGGAGGTAAGGATGTGAAGGGAATGGACAGTGTCTATTTCACAGTTAGTATCTATTAGTAATTTTTATTTAATTTCTTCATTTTAAAAAACTGGTGTGAAGCATACAGTCAAAATAAGTTGCAGTAGTTTATTTTAGAAAAATGGGTGTCACAAGTAGTAAACTTACTAAAGAAGTACAAGAAGTTCAAACCACTGTCCATGCCACTGTCTCTACTCTTGAGCGAATAGAAAAGAAATTGGACGTCTTAGATCGTATTATTGAAAACCAAGAAACAATTATATTGCTACTGAAACAAATTTTACAAGCATTCAAAGAAGTAAGTCAAACATTTAATACAAAACAGATTTACAAAATCTTGTTTTTTAATTATTTTTAAACAACTGACATCAAGCGATGCATTAACCGTGTAATATTGTCTCCAACTTTATAAATTTTCAAAATTATCATTCATTTTTAACAATTTCTACTTCATTTTTTGTCAGCGTCGTAAGCGACGTCAAAGAGCAAGAATGTCCAGAGGTATTCACAAAACTAAATGTTCTTCATTTATTGCATGATTTTTCAGCAAGTCACATGATTAAATTAAATTAATTACATTTATGTCATATTTTAGGAGGATGATTTGTCAGAAAAAAATGTGGAAATCCTCCTCCTCCTCTAGTGGTGAAAATGAAATTAACTAAACAAAGACAACGACTTCTTCAATTCTAAAAACTTTAGAAGGATACAATCACGAGAAAATTCTTAAAAATTTATTTAAAAATAACTTTCATTTATTAACACCGTTTTTGTGAATTAGATTTATATGAAATATTGATGCAAGTAAAAATACTAAATATTAATATTCAATTTATTTATATTCATTTTAACTAGTCAAATGGCAATTAAAATGCTTTGGCTCTGGTCGTCATCTTTCACAAGTCCTACTATCTTGTGTAATGTTTTATATAAAAAAGTGAAGAAAAGGTTGACAACTATAGTAAGTGTCATTAGCGCAAGACGGCATTATTTTTTGTATACTCATTTTAACCCCATTCTAAGCAACATACTACGTACATACTACACAAAAAGACAGAGATACAGAGAGAAAAAAAGTCCTACTACCGAGAGTTAATTTTTGTTCAACTAACGAATGTAGGCCATGGCCAACTCTCTAATTCAATTTTCTAATGTAAGAGTTGGAGTTAATTCGAAAAACTTTTGGACAATTAAATTACTCTCTTGTTTATTCTTCTCGAGATGTGAAGAATGTGGAAGAATTGTTTTTATTTGTACAACTAAAAACTATGTACAAATAAAAAGAGACAAAGAACATTTGCCATTTTCAACAGAGAGAGAGAGAAAAGGAAAATATGAAAAATGATTTCCTAGAAAACTACGCACAACAGAGAATAAGGAGAAAAGAATAAGAAAATGAGGAGTTGGCACAAAAAAAATCTGCAAACAAAATTCCCAAAGGTACCTCTAACTCACATTTATTTTTGCGAACAGTGGTGCGTGCATATGTTGTCAAAAGCTTACTTTGACAATTTTTTTGAAAATTTCTTGATCCAGTTGAGAGTCAGACGTTCAACTTGATGCATAATAGATAGAAAATAAATGTTTTTTTCCCGTATTCCACTCTCGCTTTCTCCAGACACTCAAGACTTGACTTGGACCCCATGAGACTACCCACGAATACGATGACTACAGTACAACACAATTCGAGAGAGAGAGAATAAAATGTGTACAAGAAGGCAAAGAAACTCAATGACGTATTTACTTGTATTTCATTTCCAGGCCATCTATCTTCTCCTCGTTTCCGTCCAAACTACAAACATGTACCATATGGTCTATCCTCTATAGAGTCTACTCTCTCTACACTACATGATTGTAATGGGAAGCCATATGCTTTAACTTTAATCTTGTTTGGTCCTCCATTTTTTCCATTTATTGTCACTCAGACACGGGACTTTTTCTTTGGAAAAAAAGTGAAAGCGCAATGAAATTAGAAAAGAAAGGAATTTTTTTCACGGTCTCATGAAAGCCGAGGAGCATCTTTGTGTGTGTGTGTGTATCTCTGTCTATATATATATATATATAGGTACAAGAGAAAGAGAAAGACGGAAAAAATAGAGAGCCAGAATTCTGCGAACCATGTACTTAATTATAAAGTCTAGATCGTAGTCATGATCCAAGGATCATTCAAAGGCAAAAAGTCTACATGTACCCTTTAAAAGGTCATGTGACTTTTAATAACTTTTGACAAAGCCTTTGACTTTTCTCTTGGCCCCTCTAGAAAATAAACTCTCTCTCTCTCTCTCTCTCTCTCTCTCTCTCTCTCTTATCTCTACAATATTCTCTTTTAATAAAATAAATGCTCAAAAGATGAGAGAAAAAAAATTTCTTCCCTTCAAAAATAATAGGGAGTAAAATGTAATAAAGGGAGAAAGATGTAAAGAAAAGTTACAACCATCCTAACCTAAATGACGACTCGTCGATCATTATTAATTCATTAATTTAGCGGGAGAATTTCTTCCCCATACTTTACTTTACATGTTAGTTTAACACAGTGTAGCCATCATGTTCTTAGAGAACATAACCTGGATATTTTGAATATTTTATTATTTTCTTCCCAAAGGAAAACCCCAGAAAAAGAAACTTCCTTGAAATTCTTTCACCGATTTCATTTCCTTCCTTTCTCTTTCCCTCATTTTTTATTTATAAGAAAAAAAAACAAGCTGTTGCTGATCTACAGATGAGAAAGTTTATCTTTTAAAGTAAATTGTTTTGTTTCGATAACTTTTTTTCCAAAAAAAACTACAAATGACAATCTCACCTCGACCTCACAAATACATTTCAAAATAGTTAATTCAATTTATTAAATTCAGCTGTGAATAAAATGCACATCAATTTGAATGTGGCAAAGGAAGGAAATCAGTGGGAGTATTGATATTAAGAGTAAGATGAGAAGACACTCATCAAGATTCTCTTCACCTGTAAAATATATTGGAGAAAGACAGTGTTAATGAAAGTGTTTCTAATCTCCTATTTTATACATGAACACATAAAGAGAGGAGACCCCCCTCCTCTTTATAAAGCCAACTTAAGCTTACTTCCGTGGAAACAAAAACAAGAGAGAGAGAGAAAGACAAAATGAATTATCCTGGTTCTACACATTAAGCATTCACATTTCAGCTCATTTTCCTCTCCGTTTCCTGCCATCATCAGCCAAAACCTCTGGTCTCATGCCTGAATATACCTTTCGCTCCCTAAATTTAAGTCCAAGACTTTTGCTCATTCTCTCAAAGTGTTTTGTTCCCAAAAAAGAAAGAAAAAGGACACTGGAGACCTTAAAACAGACACATGTATCCATGGTCATCCACCTCCATTCATTGTACAAGTTACACGTCTCCTCTATAATGCAGAGCATAGGGGGAGAAAGGCAGAAGATAGAGACAAGCGCCGACTCAGGAAAACACTTTCTCATTAGCGGCCCCACACCATTAAATATTCATTTGAATTAGAGCCATTATCTACTAAATAATACCTCTGGGAAATGGTCACAATTATTATTGTTCCTCCACTTCCTTCCCTAGTAACTTGAAACTAATGACTTGGCGTGAGCCTCCTCTTCTTCTTCTTGTTCAAACAAGTGCCTACGACTTTCATGTATGTATGCACGTACATCAATTCTATTTTCTCTCAAAAGTCCCTCTGAACACTGTAAAACCACCCAGTGTCTCAGTGACTATGTACGTCACATGCAAGATGCAAAAAAATAAAACAGGAGAGTTGAAGCAACTGTCAGACACTCTCCCTATAAATGTGAGAGTCAAATTGTGTATATAGTCATTCAGAGTAAAAGGCCAATCTCAATTTAAATATTGAGCCAAGTTAAAAAGTAGAGAGAGAGAGAAGATGCAACCCATACCTTTTGACTACATGAAAATAATAGTTTGGCCTTTTCTCTCTCTCTCTCTCTCCAGTCTCAAATGGAATCTACGGTTAACTGTAACGCTGTAGGCTCTAGCAATTACTTGAACTACCATTGACTTGTTCGTCGCTTCTTACTATTTTACTACAGTCAAAATCTCGACTAGGCCCAAGAAAGTTGAGAAGAAGCAATTCAAACCCAAAATGTATGTTCAAGTACTTGACACTATTCAATCTCATCTCATACAGTAGTACGAGTTACATAACAGTAGCAGGAGCAGCAGCAGGAGGAAGACAAGTTGACCCTAGGCGTTCATTTAAAACTCCCTTACTTGATACGCTATCTCTCTCTCTCTCTCTCTCTTATATGTACTCCATACTAGAGTCATGATCCTCCCAAGTACAAATTAAGTTTCTTTTAAAAAATTATTAAAAACCGATTCCCCTCTCTCTCTTGTATAAGCGTAAGCTTTATTTAATGTGTGTACAGTTATGAAAACCATGTTGTGTACAGGGTGCCCAATAACCTTTTTGCCCCTATCCCTAGCCAAGACTAGATATGATAGAAAATATCTACTTTCATTGACCTAGGTCGAAGGGTACGAATGTGAGCGTGGGAATTCAAACTTGTCTATTTTGTCTAATTTTGTTTTTTAAAAAACTTTTTTTTTCTCACCACAATGAATACGGCATAAATATTTCAAGATAGCCATTTGAAAGACCATTTCATTCTGCACCAGTCATAGTCATTGAAAACAAAATAATTAAAGGGCTGACGTTTTCTGCTAGCATTTTGAAAAATGTTGACATTTTTTCAAAAAGTTCAAAATTTCATTGAAAATGTTTTTTTCAACAAAAGTCAAAAATGAATGTTGTAGCCCATAAAATTTTATGCATTTTTGAACAATTAATGTCGCTTTGAATTAAAATTTCATGTTTTAACAAATGGAATCACAACTTTGTCCGTTTCAATGTCTCCATTTTCATCTTCTGACATGTTTCAATTTTAAAATTAAATTT
>JAQIVZ010002203.1:0-22921 GCA_034700945.1 Arrhopalites spinosus
TGACCAATTTACCGTGTGGCAAAAAAAAGTGTCCAATTGTCAAGTGTCCACATATAAAATGGTCACAAGATACAGAATCCTAACTAAATAACTAATTATAGTTACTAAAAGTCTAAATTAAACAGAGAGAAGAGAAAAATGTCCACAAACTTTTATTATAGTCACTAAGATAAATATTTAACTCTTTTTTTTCTTTCTTCAACAGAAAATAACTCACCGTAGCTAGAAAAAAAATAGAAAAGAAATAAAAAGTGAATTATTATCCTATAATTTCAGTAAAACTTTTAACACAGAGTGAAAGATGGGGGGAGGGAGGGGAGGGGAATGGAAAGAAACTTTTTTTGGGGAGAAAAAAAAAAGTCAAATGGAGTTTTGTGTACATTTTTTTTTACTCTGATGAAAGATAAAGAAAATTGCATGTCAGTCACTGTCAATGGATACACGCCCATGGTATTTGTCATGTACACATGAAGAGAGAGAGGGACTGTAAAAAAATCGATGCAAAAAAATCAAGAGACGGACCACAAAATATAAAATAAGAGAGAGAGAGAGGCAAGAAAAGGTGATGGGGGGGGGGGTGCTTTTTTGAGATTAAAATCATAGCCCCCCTCCATTCCCCTTGTCTTGGTGTTCTGTGGACTATTTCTCCTTTTTTTCAATTTCTCTCTCTCTCTCTCTCTCTTGCCTATAAAAAATAGAAAATGTAGTGGACGTGAGAGAGAGAGTGTGTATGTGGCAGACTGCAGGGCCATTAAAAGTTTGACTTTTTATCTAAAAGAATGACCTTTCCCTTTTTTATTTTGAACTGTAGGAAAAACTGAGGAAAAACTGAGGCGCTTTCTCTCTCTCTCTGGTGCTTTCACTCGAGTCCATGTCAATCATATTTTTGACTTTATCTCCCAATAAAAATCTTGGCACTCATCATGAGTACAGTGAGGCCTCTTTAATAAATATGAGTCTACCCTGATGGGACTCGGGATGGGTAGGGAGAGGGGGATTTATTAAGAGTGATTACGGTAATGGTAAAAAAGAAAGTTGAGTACCCAAGAGTAGTCATGGTGACGATGGTGTACCAAAAAGCGGCTGGAATGGAAGTAAAGTCGTTATTCTCCTCAACATTCTTTTCAGCGTAGAACATGACAGTGGCAAAAATGATGACAGCCATGGCGAGAGAAAAGACTAGGAATCCCAATTCGGAGGCACATGATTTGAGTGTATAGCCGAGGACCCTTAGGCCAGCGGAATGTCGAGAGAATTTGAAGATACGAAAAACTCGGAAAACTCGGAGGGTCACTACAGCCCCACTCACTTCATTGTCATCTGCAATGCCCAGTCCAATGTAGTAGGGGAGTACGGCAAAGACGTCAAAAATGCTCATGGCACTTCGAACAAATGACCATCGATCTGGGGCTGCAAAGAGTCGGAGGAGATATTCTGTTGTAAAGATCATGACACAGGCCGTGTCCAAACAGAATAAAACTGTTTTGTACTTTTCTCCACATGACAATGTCTCACTCTTTCCCGGGATTTGACCACATGGCACTGTCTCTGCTGCATTTGCCAACACTGACACTGCTATGAAGAAACCTGTCACGTAGTACACTACAAACGCCATCGTTGACGAGTTGGGATTCTACAAACAATTTTTATTGAAATTTATTATTAATCTTTTTTGAATTTTCGCGCTCTCTTTGACCCAGGTCAATTAAATTAAGTAGTTTTATATAAAAAATTGAAAGCCCTATAAAACTTTGTTCTGGGGTTTTTTCTAGCTCTTTTTGTTTTGTCTGTTTTGGGGCGCAAAAGGTTAATGGGCGACCCTGGATATATTTATTTATGTACTTATTGATTAATTATGATTAAATTGTGATTAATTAATCACAATTTAATCATAATTAATCAAATTTTCCCTGGGACATGCCTCGAATGCACGCCACATTTTTTGCCGTGTAGAGGTCAATTTAATGGCATCTTCATCCTCAGAATCACGGTCATCATAGAGACGCTCCGCATTTTCCCGTTTTCGGTCACGGTAGTCCTCATAACAACAATCCCCAATGACATCGGGCATAATTCCAAAGAAAGTCAACTCTTCATCGTAACTTGTCAAGCATTCGTGCTTAAGGTAGTGAAGTTTCCCTGGATTAAAGTAAAATTTTAAATCAAAACTTTTCATTTATTTAATTTTTGGGGGGCCATAAAAATTCCCATTTTTATGACCCTTCCACTTGCTACTAAAAATTGTACAATTTGTAGGGAATCTAGGGAATAAACTGGGCACATGTGAGGAAGGTGCAAAATACAAAAAGAGCCCGAGTTTTTGCCCATTAAAATGTGTACGTTTTTTTGGGCTCCAGCCCTCCCCCCTCCCCCTCCAAAAAAAATAGGCCGTGGTTCCAGTCAATAAAATCCCTTCATTTAATTGCATGCCCGCAATGCGAATTGTTTTTCTCCAAAAAAATAGATTTTTTTTCTCCTCTTAACTCATTCTGTCACTTTTCTTTTAACTTTGGCAATTAGCAGAAAAATAAAAAAAGGAAAAAAAAAGTTGTTTTTGCCAAGGTGGCAAATTTTTGGCAATTAATTTTTAAAAGAGTTTTTCCTTTTAGCTAATATAAAAGAAAAAAAAATGTTTGTCCCTAGAGAATTAAATATGATGAATAATTAAATTAAAATAAAATTGAATAAAAAACTTGCCTGTACGATAGTAAGAGAGAATATGACGAAAAATGTCGGGGTCACGGTCAAAAAAATATTCTTTAGAGTCTTCCGAATAAAAGAATTCCCGTTCAGAGGATCCAAGTAAAGTGTCGGGGAATTTTTCTAGAGTGTGACGCCAAACTTCAAATCTAAATAAATGTTTAAATTATTTATTATCAACAATATTAATTATTAATTTAATTTAATAAATTAATATTTTCAAGTCACCTTTGACCCGACACATTTATCTTTAATGTTTCATTCTCTATCTGACCAGTATTCTTCTGTACGGGTAGTGTTGGTAATGTTTGAACTGTAATTAAAATCAATTTAATATCAATTAAATTAATTTAATTTAATTATTTCTCTCTCTCTCTTACTTGCGATTGGAGCCCAGCCTAAGGCGCTGGCACGGGCCATCTGAAAAAAGGGAAAAATAATTAAAAATAAAATAAAAAAAGAATAAATTAAATAAAAATAAATTGTAATTACCGGGAGCCATGCTGCTACGAAGGCCATGATTCCGGAATTATTTTAAATATCACAAACTTGACAAGTCCAAGACTCTCCCCTCCTCCTCCTCACACAGAGAGAAACACACACAGAAAAGCACAAAAAGAGAGAGAGAGACCTTTCACGGGGAAAGTAGTGGAGGAGGAATAAAATGGGGAATTTGACAGAGTGAGTGAAATGATACAAATGAGGGTTTAAGTGGAACAAATTTTATAGAAAGAAAGCACAATTTCATCAAAAAGTTTACTCACACACAGAGACACAAAAAGAGAGAGAGAGAGAGAAAGAGGTCCGGCAGGCCGGCCTGCTAGAAATGAACTAAAGAGGAAAGTTGTTGGTTTGAGTTTTATTTCACATGTAGAAAATTTTCCCTTTTATTTTCTAGTCTAGTAAGCTTCTTTTCCTGCCTCTTTGTGGCCTGGCGCATTCTACACACACACAAAGAAAGAGAGAGAGAGAATTTCTCTATAGTTTGCCCAAAAATCCCAAAATTGTATATGTAATATTGACCGTCCTATTGTTTTGCACCATGTAGACGACTCCCCTCCTCTCTCTCTCTCTCTACAAAAAGAGAAGAGGAACACACAAAACGACTCGACGACATTCTGGGCATTCCACCAAAGAGAAAAAGTCTGAATTACACTCAAGCACATGTTACCCGGGGTAGACTTTGGCTTGTTCTTCTTTGTAACAATTCCCATTCTATTACCCTTCTCTCTTTGCTCTCTCTCTCTCTCTCTTTGCGACAATGGGCGAGGTTCCAAAATTTTATGACAAAATTTCAAGTGGTTTTCATTCCCCGTCATTCATTCATCACCCACAACTCAAGAGAGGAAAAAAAAAGAGAAACAAAATTAAGATAAAATGATTCTCCCTTTATTTTAATTGCCATTCCTTTCTTTTCCAAAAATTCATTTTCCAATCCAAATTTTTCAACCTCAAGTCTTTTTTTACACAAATAACTCTCACTCAAATGAATATATTTTTTTGCGCAGTGCATGGAATAATTTGTACGTAAATTTTTTTGGCAAGAAAGTGGGGGGGGGGGATATATAGGGCAAAAGCTTATGAATTATGGGGATAGAATGAAAAGGATAGAGAGAGAGACGGGTTTGAAAATGGTAACAACCTTCCACGGTTCGGTTGGCCCTCCTCCTCCTCCCCTTCTTCTCCTGAGAAAAAACAATGAGACGTATGTATGGATATGAGAGAGAGAGAGAGAGAGAGAGAGGGTTTATATGAGAGCCAAAAAAGTTTTTTGGGCCTAGATTCGGGGACTTGGGCTATCTGTACATGTGTGTGTAGAGTTTTTGGGATATATGGAACTGCACACTGCAGTACAAAATTCCTTTTCCAAAACTGGCACGCAATGCAGACACACTTTCAACTGTCAGAGGGGCCTGTCTCGTGTATTAGAGAGAGGGAATATATGCTAAGTTATTTATTTCCCATTTATCTTGTAGCTCTGGGAAAATGAAAAAGCGGCTCCAGTTTCTTCTCTTCCTTCTCACCGTCTTCTTTTGCACATTCCCATGTGTGTGGGTTTTTTTTGGGCACAATAAATTATTTATTATTTTTTATATATCCACCTCCCATCATAAATATTCACCGTGTTATAAATACAATTCTCTCTTCTTTTTCTCTTTAATTGGATTTTGAGCATTGAATTATTATTCTCTCTCTCTCTTGTTTTTTTTGTAACTAAAATTTTATGAGAGGGAGAAAATCAGGAGGAGGAATCAAATGAGGCTCAACAATTAGGAAAATTAGTTTTTAAAACATTTTATCATGTCGGGCTGTTCTTTTTTGGGTACAGGTTGCCTCTGTGTGTGCGTTTTTAATATGGCTATTAAATGAGCATAAAAATGGATTTTTATTATGCCCATTAAATATTTAATGGATGACACATCTGGGTCTCATTTGGCGGGTACTGGACTTGACTGGTGGGGGAATTGTCCCAGAATGAACGACGAAGAGTTAAATAGTCACCGAGGAGTAGTTTTAATTCCGAGTCCAGTTTTAGAATTGAGGGACTCTCCTCTGTGTAGGGGGTCCACTCCAGTTGTGGGCGGGGTGACCATTTTGACGTGTCTGGGATCCCTTTTTGGGCAAATGTTGTCCAGAGTTTTACTAAATTTTGAGAGAATTTCTCTTGCTCAGAACCTGGAGCGTGACTGGGGAGCTCGGGGATTTGGTAGAGGTAGAGAAAGTCGTCAGCGTGGGAGACGACTGTTTAATTAGAAATTTAAATTAGAAATTGTAATTATACTTTTTGATTTTAATTATTATTTCTCTTTTTAATTGTCAAATTTATTTACTTGGTTTTGGGTAGCCCAAGAGGATTGTAGTGAAACTGTGGAGGCCAGTGTAGTTGAAGACGTAAGTGTAGACTGGAGCATATTTTGAGTGGAGATCAGCTGTTTTTAATATTCCATAATTAAAATTTCTGTCTGAATGCAAATTTGCAAATTTATTAAAAGTCTCTGTTGAGACGTTTTCATTGTTGAAATAAAATTGGCGAATTTCTCGGGACACTTGGTCTTTTTCTGATTGGGTCAGATTGAGGCGGTCATAGTAAAAGGCTATGGGGGCCACGTTGTTCCAGTCTGTGTTTAATTCCTTGACAGCTGTGGCATTCATCATGACCACTGTAAATTAAATATTTTTTTAAATTTAGTTGAGGTCATTAGATTTTGTGTTTTAAAATTTTGTAAAAATTACGCCCAGCTTTGAGGAGGACTCCTTCTTCATTAGTAAAGCCAATGATGAGAGGAACTTGATTAAAATCTCCATCCCGCAGAAGAATGTAAGGGTCACGAGTTTGAATTGGTTCATAGTCCGGGTCAAATTCAGAGGTCGGGAGTTCAATGATGGGGCTAATTGAATGGGGATCTGTATTCCATTTCTGGAATAATAAATTAATTTAAATTATAAAAATAATTAAAGTTAATCATAAAGTTTACCTTGGCTCGCTCTTGATAAATGACAAAATCTTTCAAGTCCCGGGATTTAAGACAATCTTTTAACAATGAAGTGGAGTCAACATCTGTACAGTTTAAAAGTTGACCCAATTCTCTGGCACGCTCTCCCGGATTTGTTATAATTGCCCATGGATTTAAGACACTTCCACTCCCGGCAATGGCTTGTATGAAAAGCCCTGGAAAAATTGAGTGTTTTACAAAGTATTTATTGTATCAAAGGTCATGTCAGGTCAATATTACCTTTGGCTGCAGGAGAAGCTATTAAATGACTGACAGAGGCTGACCCCGCGCTAATTCCCATGATTGTAATTTTATTGAGATCACCCCGAAAATTTTCAATGTTGTTTTTGGTCCATCTCAAAGCCAAGAGTTGGTCCTTGAGACCCAAATTACCTGGAATTCTTCCGTCATCTGTGGCCAGAAAACCTGCAAAATATTGACTTTGTTGACATTGACCTTACATTTAATTTAAATTTATTTATGGTCGCTTTCACTTTTTACCTAAAGCTCCCAATCTGAAATTGTACAAAAACAAAAGAATTTAAACTTTTGAAAAGTCAAATAATTTTTTTAACTTAAATTTTACCTATAATTCATGGAAACAAAAACCTGTAAAATTGAAGGCACAGAAAATTTAAATAATTTTGTGGAATTTAATTGACAATAAAAATAAAAAGACTTACAATGCACTCATCCATGAAATTAGTTGGAAGAAATTTCCCTCCTGAGCCTTCCACAAAAGCTCCTCCATGAATATGAAACAAAACGGAGAGTTTTTCGGGTTCATTGAGACACCTCTGTAATAAATTAAAATGATTTTATAATTAGAAATTAATTTAAAAAATTAAACTTACATCTTCTTGAGGATAGTAAACATTCAAGTATAGGCAGTCTTCATTCCCGATTATTTCATGTCCAAAACCATTCCATCCGTGATATTGAGGACAAACTGAACTGTAGTTTAAGGCTTCTTTAACTCCGTTCCAAGGTTTAACTGGCTTTGCTGGCTTTAAACACAATTAATTTAATTTAGTTTTAATTTTGTTTATTTATTTTACTACATTTACTACTAAAGTACCTCAAATCTTTCCGTTTTCTCTGCATACGGAATCCCAACAAAAGCTGCATACTGATGACCTCCCCTTGAAGTCATCAATTGACCTTTCAATTGACCCAGGGGAGTTGACACAATCAAATCCTCTCGTTTCAATCTTTTCGCTTCTCTGTCTCTCTCAGCCCCTACATTTTCAGTCTCATCATCTCTTCCTTCTCCAACTAAAGAAAACAATTAAAATTAAATTGGGATATTAATTTAATAATTAATTAATTACAATGAGAGTTAAAAGCAGGTCGTCGGTAAATGTAGCCCTCTTCATTGGACGGAAAGGGAGTTGACAATACAATGTCGAGAAGAAGAAAGAGACAAAATAAAAATAAATTTAGGCAACGCATTTTTTTAATTGAGCAGAATATTTAAAAAGTTGATGGTATTTATAGACATCCATTTTTTATTTTTAAATTGACAAATTCTCAAGGGTCACACTCTTCAACTTGACAATATCTACAAGTACCTGTCAAGTATTTAATTGTGTTTGTACTTAATTATGCTGATGGTCTTGATGACATGGCCAATTAATTAAAAATTAATGTTTGTTATTAAACAACCTCCTTCACATTCAAGATGATGACGTGAGCAATGACATTATGGATTTTATGCTATTTTACACGAGGCTAGCTTAAAGGTCAAGTTTATTTAAATCAGAATGCGTGAATGACATCATGTAAAAAATTATTTTATTTTTAGATTGACGCAATTTATTCTTGTCAAGTGTCTTCACCTTACATGGAAAATGTTTTATTTTTTTGGTTAAAGCCTTTAATTTGAATTTAAATGGAATTGTCTTTACAATTAAATGGGAAGATGTTTTGATGCGTAGAGTTCCTTGCAGACCGGATGGGTTTGATAAAAATGTGCTTTTTTCCGATTTAATTATAATTACACTTTTCCATCAACTTTATCTGATATTTACACATTGATTCTCTCATTTTTCCACTTGATCAAATTGCCCAGTTTGTTAGGTATTTAGGTAAGTTAAAAATGAAATATTTTCAAGTGCCTGACTTGCATTTTTTCCATGTTGTAAAAATGCCGGAATTTACATAAAGTTACACGTGGATAATTATCTTGTTTTTGTTTGGGTGTTTTTTCCAGCTTGTGTCCACATTTTACAAAAAAAAATGAAACGACTTAAAGTAGATTCACCTTCGTTGGGATCAGGATATGGAAATTCTCAAATACTAAACATGTCTGTCCAAGAGAGGGTTGATGACGAGGCATATTTCCTTTATCTCAAAAATGTTATGAAAAAAGCATTACAAAATCCATTGGTAAGATTTAATTATAATTTTAGAGCACATAAACTTACGTAATTTCAAATGCTACAAGTGCAATTTAAAAAAACTTTATTGGATTATAAACATGTGGGAAGTATTTTAATGATGATTGTAAATTGTAGGTACTTCACAAGATCATTAGGAATTTGGATTTTTTGGAACTCAAGACAAGTCGTCAAATAAATAAAATGTGGAAGGCAATTGCGTCTGAAGTAATGTTAAAAAGAGATTATTGTGGAATAACAATGAAGTACCTGGAAAAGAAAAAAGTATTTCATCTTTATCACCATCCCAAATCAAGTTGGCTGGATAGTCAAGAATCTCAACAAACAATCAAATTTAATCGTGAACAAACATTGAGTAGTCTCAATGAAATTTTAATCAACTCTGTTAATTTTCCATGTTCAAATTTCTCCTTTTTGGGAGGTAGTTTGAGAAATGATGATATGCAACATTTTTTTTCTTTTTTTGGTGAAAATGTCAAAACTCTACGACTCGTCTCTTCTCTGGAGAGTGATGGGATCGAGACAAAGAATTTATTTATAGACTTGTTAGTCAACAAGGCACCCAACATTCGGGACTTGATAATTGGAGATTTTCCATACAAAAATTGGGAGAAAGAAGATGAATTGTATTTACCATCATTAAAAATATTGGATTTTGATGCAGATGATAATGAAGACATCTTGGAAAATGAAGAAGACTTGACTACCTACCGAAACAAAACATGTCTTGAATTATTGAGAGGAGCTCCAAATCTACAAGAGATGAGGAATTTTGATGTGGACATGGACTTGGAAGTAGTATCTCAATCAAATAAAATTCACACAATCAAAAGATTTAGATACACAGACACGGATGACTGTGATATTAATATTCGTCAACTAGAGTCATTTGGAGATTCTGGACCACAATTGGAAGTTTTTGAAATATTAATTGGACAACAATTCCATACTCTTGTCCCAAGACTAGAGGATAGAAGGAGGATTGCTCTGGCTTTGACCAAAATATTGGAATCATCAAAGGACACTCTCACTGAAATATTACTCACAGGACTTGTTTACATTCCTCAACTCATCATACCAAAATTAGTTAATTTAAAATTATTACGTATTAGTAGATATGATGGAAATCAAGACCAGAGACCATTTCCATTGAGTATTAATTTAATGGAGACTTTTCCTAATGTTGTAGAATTTTGTATTTGGCTATTACAATGTGATAAGGATGAGGCATGGAATTATTATTTTCCTCCGGGTGCTTATATTGGTGATTTACCTTGTGTCAAAGTTGTGAGTATTCATGACTATTGTTCACCATTTTGGATGAAACAATTGCAGAGTATTTGTCCACATTTTACTACTTTGAGTATTCTTGCGTATGATCGAGTTCATGTCATGTTACCACAAATATTTCAATTGTGTTCTCATTTGACGGAGATTAAAATTAAAATTAATGTTCTCTCTCCAACATTTCACAATTTGGATTCCACCTTTACTGGATTCTCTGAGGAGACTTGTGAGAGATTGAGATTGACGGATGAGATGAAACGAGAGGAGAATTGGGAAAGATTACAAATTTCTCCTTCCCTTCGAGATATGCATGGTTAGTCATAAATATATGCAATTAAAGTATTAATTAATCAATTAATTATTTACATAATGTTTCATGACTAAATGATGATTATTTCATATTTTAATTATAGGATTGAGGAGACTAAGGATTTACATTGGGGAAGGAGAGAAGGAAGTGTGGGCTGTTTGTACAAACACAGAAATTCCAATTTCGCATGTGAGTGCTTTGTACTCTTTCAACTTGATGCCGAGACTCAAGGTCACCATTGGATATAATCACAATTCTTCTACAACAAGTAGTAAGTGCAATTTATGCTGACAATTATACAAGTAGTAAAGTATACAATTTTAATTGTCATCATTAATTATTTATTTTTATTGTATTTTTGACAGAATTACAGTCGGCCTTTGAAGCAATTGCACCCCACGTGAATATTACTCATTTTCATGGATAAGATTAGGACTTGTTGCTTGTTAGACATGGAGCGTCTGCTGGATTGACTAAAAAACTACAAAGTATGATAATTAATGCTACGTAACCATAATATACTATACAAACCATAATAATAATTATGTATTGAAACATTTATAAATTATAAATGTTATTATGATGATTTAGTATAAATTTGTTAACTCAAGACTGAAAAAAAAAGTTTCCTTAATCAAGTAAAGGGAATAGCAGTATTAGGTAAAAAAAATTTAATAAGACTGAGTATATATATATATATATGTTATGTATGTATTTCATCAAGTCTATCCAATTCCACTCCAAAGAAGTATTTTCTATTTGACAAACTTTTTTCCTTACAAAAGTATTTTGCATGAACAAGTAGGAATCATTGTTTGTTTCTATCTAACATATTAAATGTATGTTGTAAATAGAAAAATGTTGTTTATAATTTTTAATCTTAATTTGTTTAAGGAATGTCTCTTTCCATTTACATACTACGTAGCGTAGTGTATATTTAATAGTAAAAATAATTTCCTTTTTGCATGAAAGTCTATAAAAGTAGGGAATAGGGTTGGTGGTGGTATTGCTATGATGTGGATGATGGAATCATGTACAAAATATTTTTGGTGCTCTCTCTCTATGTAATTTCAAATACGTAACAAAACTTTATTGTTTTGACAGTTTGGCACACTGTTCCTTCTCATATTAAATAAATAGATATTATATATTAGATTATATATAACAGAACAAAAAAAAAGTTATACTAATTTTGATAAAATTATTGTCCTTTTAGTATTAAAATTATTATTATTAATGGTTAAAAATGGAAAGGGGGATGTTTTTGTTGTTTGTATACGATTTATGTACAACATTTAATTTTTATTGTTACGTAAGAGTTCAATCTCAATAAAAATCTCCTTCCAAATTAAATGGCAATTAATTCCTACTACATTTTTATACAAGTTACAATTCTTTACAATCTGTTGCTCTTATATATTGCAATTTCATTGTACTATTTTTTGGCATTGAATTAATTTAGCAAGAATAATGATGGCTTGCATATTTTACAATAATTAAGACTAAATTATTTCTCCCATATTATTCATTTCAATTTTTAAGTATTTATTTTATAACCACATACTATTTTGATTGATAGGCTACGAAATTAAATATAAAATCAAATTTATCAAAAATATTACTCCTTTCTTCATCGCGTGCACACAAAATCTTGTCCAAAAAAGGTGGTTCCATGTGTACAAATATGTAGTAAACGAGTTTTCTACTTTTAACTGGAGGTATAGTTAAGAGCATCAAAATTAAAATGGTTAAAAATGAAGGATGAGAGGATTCTTTTGTACAAGAATAGTACCTTTAAAAAGGTTGAAAATAATTGTAAAAAAGAATAGAAAAATTGATGACAGAGACAGGAAGGAGGAGAAAAAAATGTTTTATATTGTTTACAATATTTGCCATCAATTGATAAGTAAAAATCCTCGTTAAGAAAGAAGAGGGAGTAGAAAAATAAAAACAAAAGAAATGAGGAAGATGCAAAAAAAACCGGTTCTGGACATGCTCCATGTCTTCTCTTAACAAACAAAGACAACATCCACATTACGCTTTCCTCTCTCTATTTTAACCATTCCATCCTCACTTTAATTTAAGCACTTAATCTACGTGTTACATTTCAAAAAACTCGGGAAAACAAAGAAAAAATATTTTGGCACTTGGTACTGACCATCAGTCTGAATGTCTTGGTCTTTTGTTTGATGTCTGACTTTTAAATTAAGTATTATTGCATAATAAAAATGAAAAAATAAGGTACATGTTATTATGCAGAATTTTTGCACAACTTTTTTGTAGGCCCCCGGTATCAAAAAACCAACTCAACTCAAGTGTGAGTCAATTTAGTCAAATAACAAATTGCAAATTCAACTTTTTGTGGATATTGTTCCAATTTTTACAAAATCAAAGTCCAATATTTAAATATATTGACAAGAAAACACTGACTGATATTGTGAGTCATGGAATTTCGCAATACAAAAACAAGTGAAAGGAGTTAAGCATTGAACTCAAAATTCCCTTGATATTTTTTAATGTTCCGCCCCATTTGCGTAATTGAGTCAATTGAGTCAAGTTTAAACAACTTGACTAAACAGTCTTACAGCCATCTGAGAACCGGTTCCTCTTAGTGTGAGTTGGTCAGTTCCAGCATTAAAAATTTGTATCGACAAAAATCTTTGCGTCTGTAAGACTCAGTTCAACTTTTTTTTTTTGCAAAATTGTCCAAAGACAATTTAACAAAGAATTAAATGGATGTTTTTGTGAGATGAACTAAATGGAAATTGGGAGAGAGTAGAACGAGTTCATTTGCGTGTACAAGGAGAGCAGCTGCCTACATCATTCCCCCATTTGTCTTGTTTACCAAAGCGTAAACTCAAGGCAATCCTCTTTAAAAGGAACGATCATATTTTGGCATGCAAAAATAATTTTTTTTTTGCAATGTCCATTTCATAGACAACAAATCTTTGTTTGTACGAACTAGCAAAGAGATTCCCATTTTTCCAACGAGGAAATTCCAAACGGAAGCAATTTTCTTTATAAAAAATTTTTAAATTATTTACAACCTCGTCAATTTTAGCTTGTCTAAAATTAGTCGACTTTTAGCTTTTTCTGCAGAATGTACAACTAAAAGGATTTTCACTACTAAAAAATATTTAAGAGGTAAACTGATAAATATTTTAATTAATTTTCAAATTTTTTAAAAATTAAATTAAAATATTTTCCCTAAGATGGAGAAAAATTCATGTGGGTGTTTGGACGTGCTCAACATTTTCAATGGGTCTTTCAAAAGTATTTTCTACCGTCTCGGAGTGTCAATTTCAAAGCGACCCGGGTATTTCATTGTCATCCCCCTCCTTCTAAGTCTCCTCCTTGGAACCGGGTTACAACGGTTTACATACGAAAATGACCCGGAAACTCTTTTCACCCCGCTGAATGGACAGGCTCAGGCTGAGCGAAAAATTGTGGAAAATTTATTTCCCGTCAATTATTCCGCTTTTAGTCCCTCCCGATTTTCTAAAATTGGCAGAGTTGCGAGGTAAATTACAAAATTAAATATTAATTAAACTGAATTTAATGAATAATTAATTTTTGTAGACTCATAGTCACAGCAAAAGACGAAGGGAGTTTATTGAAACAAGAGATTTGGCGGGAGATTGGAAAATTGAATAGTTTAGTGCAAAATGTCAAAATTCATTTTGATGAAGAGACTCACTCTTTTGAAACGATTTGTGCTCGGTGGAACGACAATTGCTTGGGGAATGAAGTGCTTCAATTGGGAGACCAAATGGATCAAATTGTGGCGGGAAATTTGAGTTTGACCTACCCTATTATGGTCAATCCGTTAACTTTCAGTACTTACACGTTCCCCTTTTGTTTTGGGGGCATGGAAATCTCTAATTTGTCTACAGTGATTTCAGCCAAGTCTCTTCTTCTCAATTATTTTATTGACAACGACTCCCCTCGGAGAGACCAACGAGGTGTCAAGTGGGAGAGGGCCGTTTTGAGTGCTTTGGAAGAACAAGACGAAAATTGGGAATTAATTAAAGTGGATCGTTACTTTGGCCAGACAGTGGCTGAAGAATTGGACCACAATACTCTGTCTGTAGTCCCATATTTTCTTTTGACTGTTCCTATGATGATCGTCTTTGTCGTCTTGAGTTGCATGACCTCAGATTGGGTCAGGTCAAAACCTTGGCTTGGTGGTGTGGGGGTTATTGCTGCAAATTTGGGGACTTTGGCGGCTTTTGGTCTTCTTTGTTACTGTGGCGTCCCCATTGTCAGTATCAATATTGCAGCGCCATTTTTGTTGCTTGGTGAGTTTGACATTTGACCTTGAGAAAGAATCCTTTTAAAATTCTGTTATGGTTCTTTCATAAAATAATTTAATTTGTAGGAATTGGAATGGACGATACTTTTGTAATGTTGGCTGCATGGCGTCGGACGTCAGTTCATGACCCCGTAAGCAAAAGGATGGGGGAGACTTACGCTGAGGCAGCCTTGTCAATCACCATCACATCCCTCACTGACATGCTCTCCTTCCTTGTGGGCATCGCCTCTCCATTTTTAGCTGTCCAAATATTTTGCACCTACACAGCAACTGCTGTCCTGTTTACTTATTTGTTTCACATTTTCTTTTTTGGCGGGGCCATGGCTCTCTCGGGGTACCACGAGGTAAGTTTTTATTTCTCCTGTGAGTGACCTTCATGACCTTAATTTTTCTTATTTGTCAAATTGTAGGAAGAAAACCGCCATTCTGCCTTCTTTTGGCTTAAAACCACTCCCAAGTCTTTGATGAGCAAATCAAAATCGAGATTGTACCGCCTTCTTTTCAGTGGAGGTCTCAACCCAAATGACCCCATGAATCCTCTTGATCATCCGGAGCATCAAGTCATGACCTTTTTCCGGGACAAGTGGGCTTCATTTATAATGAATCCTTGTGTCAAAATTCTCATTCTCCTCCTCTTTGCTCTCTACCTCGGTGTGGCCTGTTGGGGGATCACAAAGACTGAAGAAGGAATGGAACTTCGAAAATTGGCGCGTTCAGACTCTTACGCCACTCATTTTTACGATGTGAATGATCGTTACTTCAAAGAATTTCCGTACAGAGTTCAAGTGTTAGTTCACGGAGACTTGGAGTACTCAAACAAGACTGTGCAGGCAAAAATAGAGGCAATGATGCAACAACTGGAGAGTACTAAACACACTGAAGGTGGCTCCCTCTACACTGAGTCGTGGTTAAGGTCATTTCTTCGTTTTGTTAATTCATCAAGGTTAACCGAATTTGACCTTAATATTGACACGGAGGAGAATTTTATCAAGAATTTGGAAACTTATTATTTGACCTCATCCTCCGTCTTCTCTTTGGATATTAAATTGAATGAAAATAAGTCAAAAATTGAGGCCTCTCGTTTTGTCATACAAACTGTCAATGTTCATGACCCCACTGAGAAGACGAGAATGGTGGGTGACCTCCGTGACATTGCTTTGGCTCATCCTGAATTGAATGTGACAGTGTTTCATCCTTATTTTAATTTTTTTGACCAATATTTAGTCATCAGAAGTACCACAATTCAGTGTGTCTGTATAGCAGGGATTGTCATGATGGCAGTGTCCCTTATTTTTATTCCAAATCCCTTGTGCTCCCTTTGGGTCGCTTTTTCTGTCATTTCTATTGAGGCGGGTGTCCTGGGTTTTTTGGCTCTCTGGGACGTTAATTTAGATGCAGTTTCAATGACAAATTTAATTTTATGTATCGGTTTTTCTGTTGATTTTTCCGCCCACATTTCTTATGCTTATATGACTGCTAAGGGCTCACCTGAGGACAGATTGAGGGCCTCTCTGGAGGCTCTTGGTTTGCCCATTATGCAGGGAGGCATGTCAACTATTTTGGGTGTCTCTGTATTGTTTGTAGCCCCTTCTTATGTTCTCACAACTTTTTTTAAGAGTGTCGTTTTAGTCATGATCATTGCAGTAGCTCATGGTCTGCTTCTTCTTCCGGTTCTTCTCTCTCTTTTTGGACCCGGAAGTTGTCAAAGTCTCAAGGAAAAGAAAGAGGAGAAGAAAGAAGCAATTTAATTTAATTTGGAGAGGGGGGAGGGGTTTTTAGCAATTTTGCCAAATATTTTTTTAATTTTTTGTTTCTTGTAAATAAGTTAAATTTACACACAATTAAATTATTCTGCAAGATATTTTATTTTGCAAATGTTTTTCATATAAATTTTACATAAATAATTGTTATAATTTAAGGGCCGTCAAAATCGTGGTGAGAATGGGAGAAATTTACATATGGTTTTATTGAGTCGAATTTTGATTGTATTTCTGTAAAAAAAATTAAAATAATTTATGTAAGTTAATTATGCTGGTTTTAATTATTTTTTGTAAAATTTTAAATTACCTTCAAACCAGTGACAGGATTGGTCAAATTCGATGGTGACTTTTAGTTGGGGAAGTAATTTAAAACAGTATAGCCCACTAATGAAAGATAATGGCAGGTAATTTTTTGTTCTCTTTGCCAATTTGAAATGGGAATAAGAATCGAACTGTATTTTGAGTCTTTTTATTTCTGTAAATTGACAATTTTATTAATTATTGTAAAATAAATTTTTATTGTTATTGTGTACGTTAATTAATTAATTTTTTACCTTTGAGATCACAAAGGGATGGTCCCACTCTCAGTCTTTCAAAATCCTCAAATCTCTCGTGTGACCCTTGACCTTTGAGGAATTCGCAATTTTCTTCTTCTATGCCAGTCAAGATGGAGTCGAGATGGAAAAATTCTTCTTCATATTCTTCAATTTTGAGCTCAATTGCTTGAATGTGTGTCCACAATTTGAAAACCAGAGGCAGAATTTCGTCTAGACTGTCCCGACTGTGAAGAATTAATTGAGTAAAATTTGGACAAAGTCCCTCAAGTCCCCTCATCCATTTTTCAGTGCATCTGGCTGACAAAATGAGGAGATCAACCTTTTCAAATTTTCCTGTGAAAGAATCTTTAGGGGGGAAATGCTTCCTCCAGTTTCGATCTGAATCACATAGCAAATTTGTACAGTCCAAAATTTTGACAAAAGGGAAAGTTTCAGTAAGATTTGTCTTGGCGGGGAAGATACGAAGATTTGAAGTGCGACCAATTTTAAGTGACTTTAAATTACCAAAAATTGGAAATTTTAATTCAACATCCCAATTAGTAAGGACCAGAGAACGAAGGGAATTTTTATTAAATTCCAATAATTTGAGCAAAGAGTCACACAATTTCAATTGAAGGTCAACGGGTTTTTTTTGAATGGATTTGTCTAAGAAAATTGTCAAATGTTGAAGAACGGGACAGGTTTGAACTTGTAAAAATTTTAGTAATTTGTCAGGCTCTACATTACTATCACAATGAAGAGTGGTCACAGTAGGACATTTTTGAGATTGGATTAAAACATCAAGGTCAACTTTGAGGTCAAAATCAATTGTTGATTTTAAATTTGGTGCGTTTTTTAGTATTTCTAATGCTGTCGAAGGAGAGCCTCGCCATGAAAATATTTGTAAGTTTTCAAGGCTATTCAGTTTAATTCCATCAGACCAATCATATTCAAAGCCACGTATAGAGAGGTCAATTATATTTGGCGCGTAGTGACATAAAATATTTGAAAATTCCAATTTTCCAGTTTTTGTCTCTTCATTTCTTTCTTCGACGAGACTGAGACTTTTTATTTGAGGGCCTTGAATCTTGAAAAATGTGGCCACGTCACTGTCACCCAAATTCCCGCCCCCGATAAATACAAAATTTGAACAAGGAAAGGTCACTGAATTTTCTAAGATTTGATTCAAAACACATAATTTTTGCCATTTTTTTATTTTTGTCAGGGATCTTCGTTTCTTTCTTTTGGAGTGACGATAAAAGAGGTGAAATTTTGGGTCAAATTGGATGGTGACAATTGAAAGGTCAAGTTTGAGAATTAACTTGGTGGCCATTGTGTAAAATAATTGGCTGATTAATCTGCATGTTTGAAGTTGGGCCAAATTCAAATTATTTTCCATTATTTTCACCACAATCTAAAATGTATACATAAAATATAAACATGTTCAATATAATTTAATATTTAATTAAGTTTAAACTTACTAAAGGATTCTGTAAGGCTTCCTCCATTACTTGTATCTCATGAAGGGTCAATTCAGGGTCGGATGGTGATGAGGTCAATTCTGGCTCGTCCTCCATTTGACTGAAATTAATTTGAAATTATAGACTATACAGATTAACTGGGAAATTAAATGAATTTGTGATTAAAACTCACCCGAAATAATGTGGAAGAAAATTCATGAAAAATGGGGAAAATTGGAGAGAGCACGAGGAGTATCGATCGGGTGTGACTTTCCCGGGGAAAAAGAGGGAGAAAGTTGAATGCGGGAGAATTGGGGTATCGATCTTTTCACTGCAGCTCCTTTGGCGTAAAACCTCCAAATCCAATGCAGACAAAATAAATTTAATCAACAATTTCCATTCCTCTTCACTTACTTTCATTTTAAATGAATCATTTATTGACATTTTCTCAATGTACAATTAATATTCTGTAAATAAATAAAAACGTTGATTTTGCAAATATAAATTAATTAATGTTTTGTATAAGAATTTAGCATGGAATTTCATACATGCCAATTTTTTGCAAAAAAAAAACCATTTATATGCCGTTTCCTAGAAACCAAAAATAAATTGACAAAGATAATTTTGGCCAGTGACTAAAATGACAAAATAAATAATAATAATTATTATTTATTATATATTTATTTATTATACCTACAATAATTATTATTGTAGTTAAATAGTAAATAGAGATCATAGTTGTAAAATGTTGTCGTAATTGACTTGAATGCTTATAAAAACCGTGACCCACTAAAGGTTTGACCTCTTGATGACCCTTGGATCCACATGTAAATTTTTAATTGTGAATATTTACCAAAATCATAATAAAATTTACTTTATTTTTCTAACTGTGAGGCATTATATCTAAAATTATTTTCAACTGTCAACAGTACAATTAAATTAATTGATATCAAGTTTTTGTATACAATTTAATGTGGCATTTTAATGGCTAATGGTGAACATGGGAATTTCATTTATAAGGAAGATTGACAGCCATTAAAGGAATAATTGGGAATGGAATTTATAAAACATTTTTATGAATTAACTTGTCAAAAAAGATTTGCATAATTGATGCTCCATTTAATGGTCAATTTAAAACTTCCATACATTTCAAATTACTTTACTGACTCAAGACAGGTGTAAGAGAGTTCATTAAATCGAGTGTTGTTAGTTAATTGGTGTCAGTTTAAAAAATGAATAAATTGTGGAATAGTTTTCGTGAGCCCAAAATTTTCACTGTAAACCAAATTTCAAAATCTTTGAATCCCCCGCCCAACAATAATCTCTACAAATGTTTAAAACCGCTCCTCATTTTTGGTCAACTGATTGGCCTTCTCCCCTTCAAAAATTTACTTTGGGGAGATGTTGACGTCTTGGTTTTTAAAACGTAATTAAAATATCCATTTAACTTTTTAACAATTATTTTAACCAGTGACTTTTGACGCAGGCGCAAAACACTGAGAACTTTCATCAGTTTTCTAATTTGCATTTCACTGGCCTTTTGTTGTCTTGTTGGAGTGGTAAGTTCATTATTGAAGAAAGATGTCAAAGGAATGGCTGACACCATTTTGGCAATTAATCCCATCATCTTTTACTTTATGGGCTTTTTCAGGTAGTTTTAATTACAATTAACTTGATTTAATTTGAATTAAAAATATCATTTTTAATAGCTACTCCTACTTTCTCATCAAAGGGGATCCGTTTATTTCTCTTTTGAAGGACTGGACGGGTCTGAAATTGGCATGTCAAGTTGACTTTGACAGGACTTTGAGAAGAGACCTTTTGGCCGTTTTAGGGGTCATTGGGACCTCTGCCATTCTTGAAAATTTACTTCAACAACTTATAACCCTTTCCATTCTTGAAATTCCAAGTGACTAATTCAAGTTGATTATTAATTCAAATAGTTAAAATTAATATAAATTTTTTTTGCAGCGATGAGAAATGGAACCGACATTTTATGGCCCTTTGAAGCTTATTTCCAAAGAACGAAGCAACCCAATTGGGCCTTTCTTTTTCCCTACAGTCCAATTTTGTCAATTCTCATGTTTCTGTGGAATAAATTTGCATTGTACAGTTGGAATTTTGTTGACCTCCTCATCATTTCCCTGGCTCGTCCACTTTATTTTCATTTTTCAGCTCTCAAAAATTACACTGATTTCCACGTAGTGACCAGCCAAGGGACAGGATTGATGGGAGATGAAGGTCATTTTAATTGATTTTTGTGGAGTAATTAAAATTAAAATTTAATTGATTTTAATAGATCAAGAGAAGGAATGGAAAAAAGTGACTCGGGATTTTGAGACAATTTTTCACCTTTTGGAAAAAGTCAATCAATTCCTCTCTCCCTTGATTTTTGTCTCGTATTTTGTCAACATTTTCTTCATTACGATCCACGCAAGATGCCATTTAATAAATAGGTTTGAAAATTATTTTTAATTATTTTTTTTAAATAGATACACATGGGATTGACCCCACCTTCAGGATTAGGTCACAACAGGACAGCAGCAGTGGCTTATAGAACATGGTCATTTTTTCATTTGGCAGCAAGATTGTGGACCATTACTTTATTTGGAGCGAGAGTCAACGAAAACGCTCAAGAGTTTTTGAATGTTTTTAGAAAGTGTCCGAGGGATTGCTATACTTTGGAGGTACACTTTGTAATTTTAGTTATTGTTAGAATTTAATTTTAATTTTTTATATTTGTCAAGGTACAACGAACGGATAAATTTGCGAGGTCAAGAAAGTTGGGATTGAATGGACTAAATTGTTTTGTGCTGACCAAACCTTTTATTCTTAGTCTGGCTGGTGTCATCCTCACTTTGGAGATGGTTCTCCTCCAGACTTCCGGCTTTAGTTATTTTTAATTGTAGTCAAAGTTAATGTCACTTGAAATTTTGTTCTTATTATAAACAAATGGAAATAAAGTGCTCCAGGCTCTCTCAATTCTGACCTTTTCTTAATTCCGTTACAAACGGGACTTTATTTCCAGAATATTTCCTGTCAGGAGGAATTTTAGTTTATTTTTACATCATCATGAACAAGATGAGACGAACATTGAGGTAAGCAAAATTAAATTAAATTGTAGTTAAAGTTGATTTAATTATTTTTGATAGCATTCTTCTCTGTCTCTTATTGGACTCGTCCCTCTTTGCCCGAGAAATTCCAGTGAGAGTGAGGACCTTTGACCTTCAACTGGACAAGCAAAATGTGATCACATTGAACGATATTCAGTCAAAGGAACACAGAGTTTGGACGGAGATTGAACCGGAAGTGGAAATGTTGGTCATGGAGATGAATCGTCATAATCTGACTCAGATTAAATTTATTTTGTACCATCTTCCTCAGCCAATGACGAGAAATATTGGCATGAATATCCAAATAGACAATTCAACTCAACCGGAAAGAGAAGATGTGGAATTGGATGAACAAATTTTACAGGTAATTAATAAATGACATGATTCAAACAGTTGATTAATTGTGTGATTTTAATTAGTTGTTGGACGCAATTAGTGGAGATGGCGTTTTGAAATCCCATTTAATGTCTGTGATGCAAAAGATTTCTGACTTGTCCAACATGGCCTTGACTGATAATCTAAATGAGACGACAACTCCCGGAAGTGGGTCAACAACACCAGGTCAATCTCCGAGTGTGTTAAATAATAATCTCCATTCTACATTAACTTCAATGCCGATGATCGGTCAAATATTCCTCGTGAAGGACAGTCCAATGCAAGGGTCTCAACCTGGAGACACTGATGGGGGTGGACTGTTTAATATGAACTTCATTAAAATTAATCTAAACTTTAATTTCCAATATTTACCCCCTCCTCCCCTTTTCCAGTCTCACAAAAAATCTCGGAATGTAGTTAAATGATATAAGTGACTTAATTTTGAATAAAATTATGTCATATTCATATACGATTGATTCGTTGAAAAAATATTTTTGTTTTTATTGTCCATAAATCTCTGGGATCTCTGGGGAGATTGGACACTTGACCTCATTATATTCAAATAATGAAGGATCAAAGAGAGGCCATAGTCAGCACTAAATGGAACTATCAGTATAGTTGATGATGACCCAGTGACCATAATATAATATTTTATAAAAGTAAAAAAGAACCATTAGATGACCATTTGCCTCACAGAACTTTGGAAGATCACGTCAAGTCTCAACCAAAGAGGAATCTGAGGTTTGGACATACTAAAATACATATCCAAGGAGATGAAAGACAATCATGATTAATGTACAAGAAGATATCAACTTGTTAGTGACAAATTATTATAATTATTTATGATAAATAAAAAAGAAATATTATTAAATTGACATAATGAAATTGACATCTTCCTCTTTTACATTGAAAATTTTAAAAATGAATTGACACGTAAGAAACCAAAAGGCCCTTTTAAGGGTCAAAAACTTTTTTAAAGAGCAAACAACGAAAGTTCTTTTTAATTAATTACGCATCACGTTTAATTTGAGTATTAAGTTTCATCATTAAAAATGAAATGAGAATTTTAGTTGGCGATTTGTAGTTGTGCCCTGGCTTTAATTTGTTTGTGCATAAAATAGGCACAGACGATAAAATAAATATAAAGTATCAGATATATGACAAAAGCGATCCAA
>JAQIVZ010002204.1:0-22915 GCA_034700945.1 Arrhopalites spinosus
TCACACTGGTACTAGTACATTGCATATTGTACATTGCGTATTCAATTTTTTTATTCGAACTAAATGTTTCGAATAAAAAGTCTTTCGAATATAGTGTAATTCGAACAAAATGTTTCGAACAAAGTGCATTCGAAAATAATACGTTCGAAGAAAAGACGTAGGACCGGGAAAAAGACGCTCCATGATATATTATAATATTAATACATTGTATCAAATACAGTTTGAACCAAGGTGCGTCTTTTTCAATGTTATTGGTTTCGTGGTTTTTGTAAAGGAAAAGAGAGAGAGGGGTGATATGGGGCTATACATTTTGTTAAATAAATTGTATAGAATATTTTCTTATAATATTACGAACCCTCTCTTTCTCTCTCATATCACTCACTCTTTTCTCTGGAATGATTCCAATTCACATTCATTTGCACAAAATCTGCATCGAAATGTCATGAAATGCAATCAGATTATAAATCGTGTTCTCTCTTGTATAAGAAAAGTACAAGGATTTCTAGTTTCCTCTCTCTCTCTCTCTTCTATGACCCACATTACCGGGGTTGACTATTTGTGGAAGAATATGGTGGAGAGAACCAAATATGAGATTTCTAGTTAGTGTCTTTTTTGGGTAAAGGGGAAAGAGGGAAGGGGGGGGGGAAGAAAATCTTAACTTTATTCTGTTCCATGCTAACCGCCTACGATGATCATGATAATATCTGTTATTAGATAATATAGGAGACAACATTCCTCGTTGGCAGAGAAGAGGTGATGGTTGATGGTAGTTGAGGGTGGAAGAAGATGCTCAATAAACAAGATTCATATTAAAACCATCTTTTTCAACCTTCCTATATCATCAAGTGTTGAGTCTTTCCTCTCTCTCTCTCTCTCTCTCTCTCTCTCTCTCAACATGCATGTATATAGTAATTTAGTCTGTATTTTAAACTGGGGTATACCTACATATGGGTTGAATTTAATGCTGTAGACATGACAAGGAAGAAAGACTACGCATAAGAGACAGGGCTTATTGCATTGGTTAGACTAGACTCTGTCTTGCATTTACCCCCTTTGCCACATGAGGATGATGCGTAGGACAAGCCAATAGAGAATTGATGAAAAGTGCCTGCCTGACTCATTTCATTATTACCTTTACATTTCGGATTGGTCTCTGACTATATGTAGCCAAAGAGTAGAGTGAGGGAGGGTGGACTATAGTTGAAGTTTTATATATATATAGTTTTGTATAATATACAGAGAAAAAAAAAGATAAATAGTAGGGTCTCTCTCTCTATAGAGTACACACACGGTAAAAATAGGGGAGAAGGGAGAGTTGCATGTGTTTTTGGCCTCTCTCTTTCTCTGTGATACATTTTCGGTGAGCTCCATCTGCAGCCAATCAAGCTAGGCTAGAGAGAGAGCCAAAGCTGATTGCGTCTCGGGGGACTTGACTCATGGGAATACATGCTGTTGTTTACCTATACGCAAGGATGGGGTAAGGGATTTTATAAGGACTATATGTTGGTTTTTCTTGTCCTATAATATAATATACATGTATAACAAGTTTCATAGATTGATCGGTCGGTGAATTGCTGGATTGAATTCAGGAAGAGAGAGAGAGAGAAGGTGTGAGTTTCTTCCTGACTCTCATTCTAGTAAACTACATGCTGCAAAACCCCGGTGTGAAAATCCAAATGAAATTGTCGGAATTGCTTGGTTAGCTCTCTCAACTCTTTAACTATAGTATAGTAGTAGGTACATGTAGTCAACATTTATGTTTATACAAAAGAAAATGTATTTTATCATCCCTATACAAAATAGAATATTTCTCTCTCTCAACTTTCCCTTCCTGTCAATATGTTCTCTATGTAGGCTCAAGTATTTTATATTGTATGGAAAGTGGTGTAAGAGAATAAAGTATAGAGAAGGAACTGCTCATCTTTTCACTTAGATAAGTTTGAATATTATTATTATACAGATGTATATACTTTAAGCTGGAGAAGTTGGTGGAAAATTTTTTCAAGGAGCTGAAAATGTTTTTGAGTTATCCACCCTCTTCATTTATTTCTCGTCAGCAAACCAACCAAGCCTTTCTTCTTGTCTAGGTAGACGTGCGTAGCAAAGTTGTCGGGTGTGTGTAAGAGAAAAAAAAGGAAGGAAGGAAGGAGGAAAATCTATGATTTGTCTACATGTGCACACACACACACATAAAATAGTATGTATGTCATAGGTTGAATATATATTATTATCGGTGGATTGTGGGTGGGGAGAGAAAGAAAAAGAAAAAGGATGCATGTACGCTTGTTCCGCTTCTCATCAGCACTCTGATGCAATTCTGTGAGATGAAAAGAAACCGGATGAGAAATTGTGAGGTGTGGAATGCATATTAAGCTACTGGCTGTTGATACCGATGGTATCATCCGAATGCAAATCGTGTGTCGGGACTACCCTCCCGCCTCCCTCTTGTAGTCTTCAACCTTCCTTTTGAATATCTTGACGGCTGGGCTTGATGTGTGTGTGTGTTTATATGTTAGGCTTTTGTTCAGAGATTGGGATTTTGGGGAAGATGTGGAAACATAGAAAATATATTATACATAGAAATATACCTTGTTCATCTTATCTTTCACTATATATATATATATGTATGGATGCAAGTGGAAGTGAAAGGGGGTAGTACATTCCAGTTTTGGTGGACTCTTAGCTTGTGGTGCCAGGGAGAAACTGAAGGATGTGACGGTATGTGAAGAGAGAGAGAAAGTGGGGAGGAGGAGGATTTTTGCTTTTTTTCCCTTGTTCATCGTCTTGTTCCTTGTTGGAACTCTCTCTCTCTCTCTCCTCCTTATAAATAATTGAAGGTAGGGGAAACGTGCTAACGATTCATGGCGGTGGAGGAGAGGTAGAAGTTGAAATATTCATCTGAACACTGTAAGCGAAAGGTTGAGTGAATCTCAGGAGAATTGTTCAAGGTTCCAATATTATCTACTATACAGATAAAAGCAAATGCCCACTTGCGAGAATGATACCCTCTCTCTCTCTCTCTCTGACATGGATTCCTTCCTTCTAGCCATTCCCATTCATAGACAGAGAGACAAGTAGTACAGAGATAGCTTTCACTCACTCAACAAGCTTGGTAAAATCACGGCACATAGTCTATTATTTTACCTTTCCTCGTCTCGGGATTTGACTCATTTTCCTTTCAACCTTTTTGGAAAGGCACAGGCACAAGGATTTTTTTATTATGTACATACAAAATACAAAACTCTATCATTTCTATCCATCTCCACCTTCTCCATATTATTTTCTTGTTTGACTTGGATTTAACAAAACCATTTTCCCTCCTCATGCTCATTCTCCCTTATCTAACCTTAGTCTTGTTTTACTAAACCATTTTAACATGTTCAACATGAACCACCTCTCCCTCTTCAAAATTTTGTACAACCTCAGATATAATTTATATGAGAGATATATGTATATCTGCTGTATCTGTATATTATTTAAAATATTTAATTATTTGTAATGACCCCCCACTAAATTACATTTTGGATGTGTAACCATTAAAATTATCAATAATATTTTTCAACTTAGACTCAACAAATACAGGAAACAAAAAAAAGATTATCAATATCAAAAATTTCTTTGTCCCTCTCGTTTTAAAGATTAAGTTAAGTTGAATTTTATTGTTAGTCCAGTCCCAGTCAGTGGAGACTTGAAAAGAAATTATCATTAAAAGTTACACAACAAAAATAATTCCTGTCAACATTCTCCATTAATTTATGACGTACATTGAAAGATATTTGAGTCCATTAAATTTTTCTTATCAAATCAAATATAAATGGACTAGTTAGTTGACTGACTGAACCAATACCTGCAAAGGTTATTTTTTTTCTACGTGTTTATAATGTTAATGTATGTAATTGAGACAAGTGTTTCATGTCCCTTGATAGTCTCACTCCAGTTCTGGAAGAATCTCCATTTTTTTCCTTCTATGTTTCGTACAAGGCATAATTGAAATGTTGTTAGTGAGCCGAGGAGAGAGAGAGAGGTGTCTGTTTTCCATCTTTAAAATGGTTTTGAATATCTTGAGCTCCACTCAGTTGTGTATATAACTAAAAAATATAATATATTTTTTTCTCTTATATTGTACAACATATGGTCATAATATTAAGTCATGGGGTATAGAAGATAGACAAGAACAAGTCATATAACAAGTTATAAGGAGGTAGATGTTCCACAAGGCGGTCATAAACATTGTTACATTAACAGAGTCACTACTTCCATACAGTCTTATAAATGTACAGAGTCATCTTCTTAAGACTATAGAATAAAATGATGCAGATGCTTAGCTTATGTCTGCAAGTACACAAGAAAAAATGACGCAGGTTTACATTTTTTACCCTCCTACCTCACTCTCTCTCTCTCTCTCCTGTTCTTCATGCATATCATAACCACTGTCTTTTGCTCATATGATAAACATTTACATTAGTCATGTCATGTGTGTTGTGAGCTTTAAAAAAAATGTTTTTTAGTTTTGAGCATCCATTCCAATGGCATGCAATTAGTAGGCTATAGCGGTGAGACCAGACTAGGCACTCATTTCCCAGGCACTTTCTTGTTGATTTTTTTTAAATTCATAATTTTTTTTCTTGTAATATACTTTGCTACAAAAATAATATATATACGTAGATCTTGATGGTGAAGAGATTTTCTTTTAGTCGTTTGCGATGAGGTTTTTTTTCTTAATATTAAAACTGTGGAGATTATCTCATCATCTGTAAAGATGAAGATGGCTATATGGCATTAAATATCTTGTCATTCCGCCTACAGTGAGACGGTCTAAAAACTCGTATTTGTGCAGATTTAAATTTACCATTCTCACAGCATGACTATTATTATAATCTGTATAAGTTTACTAAAAGAGATACTCCCATCAAAAAAAACTTTGACCATTACCATGCTCCCTATGAAATTTATACATATAAGTATATATGTATATATTATGGTAATGATGACGCAGGTACTATCTTATAGATGTGGAAAGTAGAAAAAGAAAGAGAGAGAGAAGGTAATGTGGAAAATAAAATATATAGGGTTTCCACTAGACAGAATTGAGGAAATGAAATTGGGTGGAGAGCATGCGATATTAGGAGAGTATGAGGTAAGAGTGGTGGAAATAAGAAGAAAGTTAAAATACAGAAGGAGAGAGAGAGAGAATGTGTGGAAATAGAAACAGAGGGTTTCTTTCTTTTTCTCAGTTAGGTTTCTCATTTTGGAGTTGAAGTTAAAGATATGGATCGCAAGTGATTGGATGGAGTTTTTGGGGTGAAAGAGAACAGATCAAGTAAAGTTAGGGTTTGGTCGTGGAACGGAAGGTTTCTGACGACAATGTTTGACTCACACCTTAATGAGGTGTCTTATCAGTTTGGCATGATCTCATTAGAAGGAGCAGAGAGAGAGAGAAGTGTGTGGAATGAAAGTGTACCAAGAAGTTCATATCATCTTGTACAAAAAAGGGGACATCAAGAGTATCTATAATAGACTGAGTTTATATGTATCTCCAGAAGGAGTAAAATGGAGTGGGTGATTCATGAGCATTAAGAATATCACCAGAGTTGAGTTTTAATTGAATCCCAGTTTCACTAAAGGAATATTTAGAGGTTTCCCTAAGAATCCTCAAATGTGAACCCAATGCTAAGTACTTTTTCACCCAGAGAGAGAGGAAGAGGTGTAGAAAGTACTGAGAGAGATCTATTTTCTACAGCTGATGCCTCATTGGTCCGATTGAAGATGAGGTCAAAATGAAGTTTTTGAGGGAACCTGTACAAGGGAGAGATTTTCTACAAAAAGTAGGAGAGAGGGAGAGATATCAGATTGGACAGATCAGTTCAACTTCTATTTTTTGGGGTAATGTAAAATGAGATGGGAGAGGAAATGAGTACGACGATAAAGAGAGAGAGGGTGCGACTGAGTACTTTTCAACTCTCTCAACTTGCACAGATTCTTCTTCCCTCTCGTTCACTTGTTTCGTCATGTGGGGCGTCCGTGTATGTTTTTGTCGGCTCATCTTCAAATGGAAATGTACAGTAGAGAGATGGGATCGGTAAAAGAATAAAGCCAAGGAAAAACTTTTTCCCTTTGTTTCTTTCCTTAACTTTCCGTACAAATGTACATATTGTGCTTCTTTACTCACTTCACTTCTCTCTCTATCCCCCCTCTCTTCAGTCTCTTCTAACTGTAGGTACAGAATCTCTTTCAATCGCAATGTCTTAAGGCATTCTACTGGTATACTTACATGCTACATATCTGTAGGTATAGAATATAAGAGCAAGTATTACCATCCCCTCTTTCTTGAGATCCCATGTATTATTACATGTGGCGAAACCAATCTGTTGCAAGACGGAAAGAAGACGTCCATAAATATGTCGAAATCTTGATTAAATAAACAAGGCTACGGAATTACTAGCCGATTCAATGGGCCATGAATGTAAAACCTCATTCTCTCTACCCCCGCGACTTTTTTTTTTAACTGTTCCTCTTCTTCTTCTTTGACTCCTTCACTTTTTACATGTACAAAAATTCTCTCTTGATACTTTCATTCCCTCTTTCTCTCCCAACAAAGATCAACGTGCGTTTTCCAATGTGTACAAGTCACTGGAGAGGACACACATACCTAAGTAGCCTTATATACGTAACTCCCTTCATAAACCGTCTACCTCTCTCTTTGTAGTAATGACGACAGGGGAAAAAAGGGAAATCTTTTTCAATTGAACCCGAAATTCTCATCGTCATCCTCATGGTTTTTTTTCTTGCAATCTACAAGCCTCCAACTTAAACTTGTCCCTAGTTTGCTGTATCAACTAAATTTTTAGATTAAACTGATTTTTTTCCCCTGTTGCAGTCCACATTACATTTTACAAATTACTAGCAGAATCTCTCTTCCCCTTGTCTTTGAATGTGGCCAAAGAAAATTAAATCTGTATGTCTTAGCATCAAATAGAAACATGGGTAGTATTATATTAAAACGTGTTTTTTTGTGTCTTGTTCATCTTCTTAGTCTCTTGTCTTGAGTAGTACTGTGACTATAAGAACAAGGAGGAGACTGAGATTTCAGTCACATGCATCCAGTTTCATTCCACTTGTGCCTTTATTTATTGCACGGCTGTCCTCAGTTCATTAGGAATCGAAAAGGATGTGAAGTGAATGCTCCTCTGTTTTTTTTCCATGCATTTAAACAAAGAGAGAGAGAGAGTCACCGAGGTATTTCATGGCTAGTCTCTCCTCTGAATTTTTCCACTTGTTTCCTTTTTGCCTCCTTGAGCTAGGTAGATTTATGTAGCGACGAAATAAAATTTGTTCTTTTTCCCGGGGTCTCATATAATTGAATCCTTCATGCTAAACGAAGCATTAAGGCGGTTAATTGTTTCAATTGTTTTTTTCTCCATACCCTCCTCCTCCTCCCTCCCCATCCCCACTGTACAAAGTACACACTCCACTCACCATCTTTAAAATTCAACCCAGTCTAACTTGCTCGTACTCGTAAAAAACCTCAAACTAGACATGAAGTGCACATGGTTTGGTATAATTAAATTAAATTGTAAATTATCTTTGTGTATTTTAATTTTGGTAAATTATTTTATTCTAATGGAATAGACAATTCTACATGTACTTCCAGTAGGGAGAGAGGTAAGGAAGTGGATATTGGGGTGGTATAAAATAAATTCAAGTGGATTTATTATCTTAGTAATATGCGGGTAGTGCTAGTGGTCTAGCTATAGTAGTACTTTTGAGGGGTCCGATGCGTTTCACTTGACTGCATTGATTATGGGGACTCGTGGTTTATGTGGCTATGCACAGCGGATGAAGTAACTTGGGGGTATACATGTACACTACTGCAAATAAACAATGGGTGGGTACACAAGAAAGAGGGGGGAGGGGAAGGGGATGGAATTGGAAAGTTTGAGTAGTTAACTTGTCTATAGTCAATTTGCACGGACTTTGGAACTTTGAGTTAGGCGGTGCGTCTAACAATTTTGTGAAAGAAGAAAAGAAGAGGAAAAAAAATACAAGATGATGATGATGATGGTTGTGGTCATGTAGAAGTGTCTGTATAGTAGCGGGCGGGTAGATGAGATGAGTCGTACATGGCCAATGAATTTCCTGCTGTCCAGGGGGCTTCAAATAATTGATATTAGATTCGTATGGAAGCTTTTGGATGTGTCTTTCCATCCTTGGCTCTCATCTTCACATTAAGGGGTCTCTCTCTCTCTCTCTCTCTCTCTCTCTCTCTCTGACGATTTGTTGGTGGGCAAGGCTTGCATTTCTCACTCATAGAACGTACAAGGAGAAAACTAAGGAGGGAGGGGGAAGCATATTTATTTCTATCTTGTACTCTTCCCTCTGTCCTTCTATCTTTTTCTGTCTCTGTCTAATGCTCTACGTCCCCCTCCTCAATGGCCAAACAGAGAAAAAGACACACCATAGTTTTACCCATTTTACTTAACCATTTTCCTGTCGGTTGTCCTTAGAAAAGTTTCTCAATGAGCCAAACTTTTTTTTTCTGGTGGCAATTTGCGGCCGGCCGAATATCTCAATTGTGTTGTAACTCGTAGTTACAATACTTTTTTTTCTTCTGGGTCACTACTACTTAATACATTTGTTATTAGAAGAGGAAGTAAGAGAGAGAGAGAGGATGGCGCAGCTCTGCAGCCTCACCATTCTCGCCTAATGGATTATTATATTTTTCTTTTAAGACTTGCACATACTTTGTCCTACCAAAGAGAGAGAGAGAGAGAGGGAATCTCAATTGTAGCATTTAATTGTCCATCCTCCTTCTCTTTCTCTCTCTCTTGGTCGTTCCAACTTTTCCTCAAATTCTTTACTAGCTCCCTACAGCTTCCGCTTTATGAGTATCACCATCCATTCTATAGAGAAACTCAAATTGTATATAAAAATACATCTCTATGTACATGTATACATGTTACATAATATGTATTTTTATAGATTATGTGACTTTAAGAGAATTCAGATAAAAATACACAGATAAACTTTACAAAAAGTTTTCTGAGGGGGGAGGAGGGGGTTAGCAAAAAAAGGAAGAAAAAAATATGAATGATTCTACCGGATTGATGATGTTGATGATATAACAGACACAGAGAGAGAGAGAGAGAAAGGCAAAGAGAGAAAGAGTTTGGAATGAATTTTAAGTAGAGGAATGAGACTAAAAAAAGAAAGAGAGAGAGATAGAAAAATTCAGATGTATAGAAGAAGAAGAAGAGGGGGCGGGAATATTCAGATGCAAATGAGGTTGAAATAGAGGTCTTTATCAGAGACTAACAAAGACTCATGCATGTCTTATAAAGGAGGAGAGAGAGAGAAGATGAATTGGGTAAGCAATAATTTGTATTGCTTCGCTCTAGAGCATCTCATGTATCGTTCTTGTAAAGAGAGAGCAGAGGTTATGTGGATGTTAGTGGGAAAAGAATTGGTTTGAATGCCTCGTTTTTCGAAAACCAAGATCTTACTTCTTCTCCCCTTTTTCTTCTTGTTGTTCTTCTCTCTCTCTCTCTCTGTATAGATACACTACACGATAGGAAATCTACAGAGAAGAGAATAAGGTTAAAACCATAGAGTTGAGGCAAAGTTGAACTTTCCTTGACTGCTGTTGCAGTTGTGTGTGTGTGTGTATGTCTTGTTACGTTTACGTGTAATTTATTGCCGTGTGCCTTTTCCTTGAAGAAAAACAGAAACTGCAAACAAATTTTCCCTTTGCTTTTTCTCAGCCCTTTCTTGTCTACTCCCATTGTATTCCTATTGTATTGTATCGAATCTTATTGTCTCTTTTTTTTACCCTCCTCTTTCCTCCCTTGGCTCCTGTGTTCTTGTAACTGTGAGAGATCTCTCTCTCAGTGTGTGTGTGTGTGAGGCAGAGAAAGAAAGAGAGATGGATGGATGAGGATGAGGATGGAGGCCAAAACGAATCCTTATGGCACAAACTTGTTCTCAGTTCCGCCCAGTCAACGAACGAAAAAAGAGAGAAAAAAAGTCTACATAATATTACATATCGTAATACTTCTCTCTTTTATATATTTGTACATATACTCATGAGTTGTGTATAGATGTATCCCTCCCGCGACGAATGGGAGGTAAAACGACAACGAGACATAGACACACACACACATGAGAATAGGTCACATTTAATACATTGACAAACTTGCAACATTAAAAGCTCTGCTAAATATCCTCTTTACCTTGTCAACCAACAAATAGCTTTCAATCACTGCACTGTTGGATATAGAAGAGAAAGTTAACTGAAATTTTCTCTTTTTTTCCTTTCTCTTGTTTCTTCTTTTTCCTTGTCCTCCTTTTTTTCCACCGCCAAACTCGGTTTCTCGACTTTCCATCAAAAAGAGAATTTCTTCTGTTTGTCTCCCAGACTATGACTCAGAAGGTACAATGGAATTGTCAAAGTCTTTACCTTTATCCGATCTTTTAGTTAAACAGAGAGAGATGGAGAGGGAGGGAGCCAGGCGGGGAAAGAAGAGAAAGATGAAAGGGAAGTTAGTGCTACTCTATACCTTGTGTATTCCAGTTTATGACGATGCAAGGCATGATATGACAGTCACAATTGTACATCCACTTTGTCCCCATGTATGATTTTCAGAGATACGGAGACAGACAAAAAAAGGCAATAATGGTACATTCAAAATGACACAGGGAATTGGACGGCACTCTTGTTGAGATTTCATGTCATGCTAAATATATATATGTACATGCAAGATGTATACGTACAAAGTCATTGGCTCACTTGTATAAAGTTTTTTTTTCTCTTGTTGATAGTCTGCTGCGCTAACAAAAAAAATGAAGAGTGTATGATGTATAATAATATAAGCAAAGTACCTCTGTTTATGCATATTGACATACGGTGAAGAAAAACATGTTGAAGAAAGAAAGAAAAAAGAAAGTAGACGACAGAGAAAGTACAAGATTTTGCTTGGCTCTGCTCTTATTCTCCTATTTTACTTTCTCTCTCTATTTTTTTGGTACAGATTTCATATTGTAACGATTTATTTTATAGCTCAATATATAGACTCCCTTGGTTTATACCTAGTCCATGTTAGAATGTACATGTGTACATGGATAGTCTGTAGTCATCGAAACATTACAGGATAAATTGTATTCTGTACACACAGAGAGAGAGAGAGAGAGAGAGAGAGGCAGACAGTGTGCTAGTCTTGGGACTGTTAGGGTTATCTATTTAGACTTGTGCTCTCTGATTCTGAATAATGTCCTCTTCCTTTCCACTTTTCCACCCTCAACTTTTTTGACTTGAGACATTTAATATGCATCCAAAATGGATATCTCTCCAGTTGATACTGACGTACATAAATAAATATATACACAAAAAGTACAACAAAAAGTTACCTTACATTTGATTGTGTATTGTACTACATTTTGTGTATGTTTTTTGGTGAGTCAACACTAACATTTTCATGTTACTTTTACAAAACATGGACATGCATAGAGACACAAAGAGACAGGCATAAATACAGAGAGGGCTAAACAGTAAACGTTCTTGACAGACACATGAGCAAATTTAAGGCTTTTGAAAAGCCCTAGGTGTACAACATACAACTCTTCTTGTTTTCTTCTTCTTGAGTTTCTCTGATTTGATAAATGGGTTCTTGTAGCTGTATGGCAGGTTGTCCGCCATACAGCTTGGAGCCTCCTTTTCTACTCCTATAATTATATATTTACTCTCTCCTATCTTGTCTTCCCTATTATTTCAAGACATTGAGCCATTAATAGTTCCCAACTCCTCTCTGACTCAAAACCTGTCTCCGCTCTTCTACCCTACATTTATTTTCCTTTCTCTCTCTCTTTCTATCTCTTTCTTGTAAAAGGTGCAGATAGAGTGACTTAAGTTGAATTGGTCAAAAAAACAAGATTTTTATTCTTATGGAGAAATTCATTTGAATTTTTTTAAACGAGATGGCAGTCTCTGGTAAAAAGTTGAAAGTGGGAGAAGATTGTCTATAAAGTCCATAAATGTTTGAAGAGTGGGACATTAAAATTTTTTATGTGAGTCTGTGCCAAACTGTGTACACACACACATAGGGAGAGAGAGATGTAATGAATGGTTGTTGCTTCCATTGGTTAAAAGTATCTGTAGTGAGTGTAAAGTATAGGAAGAGCCTGGAGGAGGGATTTGATGCATGGGCACTCTATATCTACAATATTATTATGTACCTAGGCTTGTGCCTTGTATAATAGACTGAGGTTTTACATGAACATGTTTTATATGTTGAACTTTGGAAGTGGGAAATCATCAGTGATTAAATGGCCTTAATGATGTGATAGAAAGTATGTCTAGAGAGAGAGAGAGAAAAGTGATGTGTGCGACCTGCCAGTCCGTTGTACTAATTCCCCTCCTGAGAATTGCCCCAAAACTTCATAATTTGATCATCCACTTTCCACTCACTTTTCTCTCTACTCCACAAGAGAGAGAGAGTAAATATAATATGCATTGCGTATAGAGAGAGAGAGAGAGAATGGAGATTTTGGTACAAGGACTTTTAACCCTGAACATCATCATAAGAATTATGTATACACAAGTAAAACACCAACAATGTTTCACGACAAATGCAACAGTTTACACTTTTCAAATATCTAAAGGTGGAATCAGAATGAATGCATTAATGAGACTCCCATTCTTTGAAAACTCCGTCCCCCTTCTTTTTTCTCATTGAAGGTGTTGGCGTTGTACAAGTCACAATATTTTTACTTGTAGTGTCAAAACGATTTCCGCTTCATCATCAGAGATTCTATTGTCTATTTTTCTTTTTCTTTTGAAAATAAAATAAATTTGCATATATTTTTTTCATTTGAAAAAAAGAACAACTTTCCCCATAGAAAAAAGAAGCTTGTTTTGTATTATTAACCTCTCCAAAAAAAACTGTCTCCCCCTTCCTTTGGCTGTCTTTCAGAAAACTTAGGTGTGTGTGTGTGTCTGTAATGGTGAAAGTAGTGTATGGAGTCAACTGCTATTTAAGTAAATTCTTGTTAGTCTACACTGTAGAAGCCATGAACAAGTAAAAAAAGGAGGGGAGGAGGAGGGAGAGTTTTTGTGTGAATAAAAATTGGAATAAGATTTCCAATTCTAAACTTTCTCTCTCTCTCTCCACCATGTGCAAAGTCTTGTATGTGTTACATTCTCACAAGATGAGGATGTAACTTGACTTTCTCTCTCTCTCTATTCCATGTAACAAGTTTATATCATATGATGATAAACTCTTAGATTTTTTTTGAAGATCAGAAGATGTGCACCATGCGATTGACTATTTTTTCTTCTTTTATTCTCTTTTACACTGTGCTACATTGTGAAAGAATGTCATATGAAATAATATAAGGAGTGTTATGTTAAGTAGACACAGAGAGAGAGGGAGGATAGAAGAAGATAGAGTAGAGTTGAGGATGATATTGTCGAAATTGAAAAAGTCCAAAATGAAATGGTTCCAGTCATAAAAGGATAATAGTATATATTGTCTGAGACAGCCCAGTTACTACAGTTACAGTTAGAGAGAACATGGTTTGAAGGAGAAAGGGAATGAATATGAGAGAAAAGAAACAGACAAAAAAAACTACTACAGTAGAAGACACATGGGTAGAAAAAGAGGAGGGAGGCGAGACGAAGGATGAAAAATCTAAGCAATAAAATATCTCCTAGATTATCAACTGAACTGTTGTTTAAAAGGCAAGACAAAAGTTGTATTTACGTACACTTCCTCCCGTGACGTCTACTCTCTACCACTCCAACTCCAACACACCAACCAACCCCCATCTTATACTCATACCGTCCTCATTCCTTCATTTCACACAGAGCCGAGAGAAGATTTTGTATTTTTTTTTAAAAAAAAAGAAGAGATGTGTGTGTGTACATACAACTGATTCTCTCACTCTGACTGGCTATTATATTGTGTAACTATTTTTTATATGATATGAGTATCAAAAACTATTGTAAGGTATTATGTACAATAGAAACAAATTGTATAAGTAAAGTCAGAGAGTCTCACACTGTAGTGTAGTGCAATTCTCCATTAAATTACATGCAATTGCATTGTATCTTTTTTTATAAACTTGGAGGAGGCAGGGGAAGGGCTCCGGGAAGATATGATAATTCTAAAAAAAAACCTTTCTTCCTCACTTACTACCCATCCCATTATTTCATCTACTCTAGTTTTTTTCTCCTTTTTCTCATTTACGTGCTTTCCTCTTTCCCTATATATAATTCCCCTGTGCTTGTTCAAGTCACTAAATAATATTGGAATGTACAATATACATATATGTGTAAACTTACATAATATACAAATTACATCCGATGTGTATATGGAGAAAGGGAAAAAATGGAGAGAAAGTCGTTGAGTATATATGACCAAAAAGAAAAAGGAGAAGGTAATGCTGTAGCTCTAGTCGTGAAAAGCCAAGACTTTCTTATACATTGCAATCTAAGATTGTAATGTATATATATATAGAAGAAGTCTCTCTCTCTCGAGTCTTTGGTCGTTGTAGAAGACAGACAGTGGATTACAATGTGCATTGTATTGTGTTGAAGCTCTCTCTCTCTCTCTCATTGCTTGTGTGTGTGTGTGTATATTGACTGTCCTTGGTTAGGTTGAAGTAAGCAAAGTAAAGTGTAAAGGATATATGAGAAAATTGGAGCTTGTATTGTGATTTTGTGTGTCGCCAGCGTGGCGCGCCTCTAACCGAATTTCTTGCAAGGGATGATGATGATGATACCCGGATCTACTCTCGTACTTTTCCTGCCTCTCTTCTCTCTCCCTCTCTCTCTTCTATGTGTGTGTTTGAATGGAGATGGAGAAGAATCTCATTCTCATTTCTCTATCATCATATTATGACTATTTTTATTTCATTTCGTTTTGTTAAACCTTTGCCCTTCCAAGGATTAGATTGGATTCCATTGGATTAGATGATGTGGCTACATTTACTTGGTTATATAAGCTACATGCATGTGTGTATGTTTGTACATGTATATTTTTTCCATTCAAATAGGAGCAAGTTGCTATTCATCCATTTTATAATAAATAATATTATTGGGTAACTTACTTGAGTTACATGACATTCACAAAAAAAAAAATTAATATCTTGTAAGATTAATTTTTTTTTTGTGTATTTTTATATCAATGATCATAATCAAAACTAACTAATAAAGTAGACTTTGTAATGTTACAGAATGAAATTTTTTTTACAATATTAAAGTACATAGAAAAGTACAAGTCAGAATCAGAATATTATGATAATATTCATGTACTACGGCTTCCTTTGTCAACTCATCATCAGCTCTCTCTCTCTTGGCTTCCTGGTTTTTTCCTTTTGCAAAAAATTTCACAATCATCTCTTTACAAAAAAGAATATGACAGAATGTGTAATAACTTTGGATCTTTCAACATACTTTTTTTCTCTCTTGCTCCTTTTCCGTCTTGAGACTCTCGAGAGGATAAATTGAGTGTAGTATCTTTTTGAAGACGAGTTGAGGTGACCTTCTGCACCTGCATAAATTTCTTTTTCCTCCTTTAATTTTTATCTTGTCATGATTAATAGTCTTGACTATTTTTTTTCTCGTGGAAAATGAAGAATAAAAAATAAATTTAAAGGGATTTACACATCAAATCCCTCCTCCTCCTCTTCTTCACTCTAGGTAAACTTGATAAGAAGGAAATGGAGAAGCTGAAAAGAAAATTTGTCGATTGATTTTACAACTGGTACGTGTACACTGTACAGTGTAGTTGGGATGCTGCACTTTTGGTTCTCATCCAACTTAACTTAGTTTTGTGTGAGAGATGAGATAGATTTACTTTGATTTAACGTCTCAACTCCCCCTTCTCTACCTCCCCACATATTCTCAATGGAATTTCTCTCTCTCTCCTGTACAATCTTGATCTGGGTGATTATCATGTTCTTGTTGATTTTTTCTTGAGCAACAGCCAGGTGAACTACTTTATTTTTATACAAGGAACAGAATACTTTATGATTCCCCTGTGGGCTATTTTACTTCTCAACAAAAAATGTGAAATTTTGTCTTACTTTATGCAGGCCATACAATATAATAGTAAAAGCCTTAGTATATTTTTTTTGATTCTTTTGAATTAATTTTTGTCTGTACTCCACAAATATTTGTGGATATAATTTATGTGTATATATAATTTGAATAAAAGCCCAATAAAATATTTTATGGGTAGGAAAAGTACTTGAGATTTATTTACAATTTGTAGCCCACACACACAAAAAAAATGAATTAAAAAACAAGAAAATGTTTATGTACGATGTGGAAAATTCTCTAGCTTTATAAATATAATAAATTGGTTATCCATAAAGTAAGAAAACAAAAGTTTGACTTAATGGAATCCCCCCCAAACATACCTTGAGTTGCCATGAACGTTAATATTATGTATCATTAATTTTTGGGATTTGTCCCATATACATTATATAGTTGACAGGTTTTCCGTGTTTAGAACAAGAAGAGAAAGACGAAGGAGGAGGGGGGAATATTTATATACTTTTTATATCATGATTGTAAAGGATAGACGTAAAGCTTGAAGAGAAAGATGAATGCTTGATTGTACTAAAGAGAGAGAGAGAGAGAGCTAAGAGAAAACTTTTGCAATATGGACTATAAGCTGTCTCGCATGGTTGTCTTGTCTTGGCCTTCTTTTTGCCTTTGATAGAAAGCTCCGTCATCTTCTTTGCTTTCCTTGTTAAACTACTGTCTATGAAGAGAGAGAGAGAGGAGCCATGGTTGTCATCTTCGTCGTCGTTGGTCGTCTCCATGTGTTATGTGATCAATGAAAAATATAAGTTATTAGGTTTTGCCTCCTTATAGACGGTATATGATGATAAAGGTATTGAGTGGGGGAGAGAGAGGTTATGATGGGATGGGATGGATATGATATGGAGTGGAGTGGAGCGAGAAAGCAGTTTTTGTTGTCAAGTGATACTATCTTGAAGAATGATGGATAACAGGGGTCCGTGCATCAATTAAGATTATAAGCTCAGACAATACCTGCTGTACTCGTACTGTCTAAGTGTATAGTTTAGTTGTGGCTCCTCTTCTCTTCTTGAGAAAGAGAGGAAGAGACTCTGTGGCTGTCGTTTGAGGAAAGTTTTTACGAGAATGAGATGACGACGACCATGTTGGTGGTGGGTGCGGAGAGTCTAAGCCAAGTGGCATACCATAATAAGCTCAACTTCTTTGTTGTCCAAAAAGCACTCTGCTGTATTGGTCGTTTTTGCTATATTTCCATCCCTTTTTCTATCTTTCTCTTCTTCTTTTCTCCGTCTTCTTTTCTTGTCTATTCAACTCACTAGAGTTAGTGACTCTCTTTAGTATGGAGTGTACATGGGTATAATGTTTGTGTTGAAGGAGAGGATAATCTGTTACATAAATGCAATAGAGGGGAAAATATACATTATGTTAATAAATCTCCATAGTCTGCTTAAACCAAGATTTACGCTATAATGGCTCATGGCTACCTACTGTAGCCGAAAATTAAATGCACTTTTGCTTCCGGTCCGGTCTCACAAAAATGTACCACGCGTATACTTAATAATAGACACATAGATATATGGTTACTTTTATTCAATACATCAATGGACCCACGGACTGTCCGGTGACTAAAATGTACAGGGGATCTCTGTTCAAATGGAACGTAGGGAGTAGCCCGGGTAGTCAATAGCCCATAGTCAATTCCTCAATTATGGCTATTGAGAGTCAAAAGACTCACTCTCTCATCTCCTATCTACTCACTCCATACGGGGGGAATCCACGTAAAAGACTATTCTAACTACATTATCACTCTAGCTAGACGTCCTTTACAAAATGTGCTCTCTCTCTCTCTCTTGTTGTTTCCCTACATAACAACCAAAATATCCACACCCATTGACCAAGTCAAAGAAAACTCATCTTTCATATTTTCATCTACCCCATATTCCATACCCGCCCACTTTTTCTACAACAACAACAACACAAAAAACTTTACATTTTTTCCCCTACTTCCTCTCTCTTGTTTCTTCCAACTCAATAGTTTCGTAGACTTTGGTTTTGGTGAGTAAGAGAGTTCGGTTCTTAGCTTGAATGTTGTGGTTGGGATAGGTGAAAGATTTGTATTTTTACTAAGAATATATTTTTTATTCTGTATCTCTACACAAACTGTTACATAAGAGGATACTCATCATCAAATGCTGATGCTTATACTGTAGACCCCAGTTTTTTTTCTTGGGGAGATTTAAGTTGGGGAATGTTAGAGAAGGAGGAAAAACGTGCAAAACATTAAAAGTACTGTATGCCTCATGAAATTTGTCGTGTGTAAATTTTATTAGCCATTTTTTTTCGTTGTGAGTTGTTCTCTTACTTTTTTTTCTTGACGGGACAGGAGCTAAAAAACATTGGCTGTTGTAAAGTGACTCTTCTTCTCTTTTTTTGAATGTAATGTAATGTGAGCCTTGAGCTTTTTTGGCCGGAATGTGGAGTCCGCCCTTTGAGTGTGAGTGCCAATGTAAATGTGAATGAATATAAATTTGTACTCGGGAGAAATTCGAAAAAGTAAACGAAAAGCACGGTGCGTTAAAAATTAATGTACAGCGCATATCCTTCTTCACCGCAAAATGAAACTGGGAAATTAACCATATTCTTTTACCATTTTCTCTCTCTTTGTAGACTTTATATTATGTTGTAGGACATTACATTGCTGGTTAAATAAAATAAAAAAGTTAAGTAGATACATGTACGTGTTCTTTATATATAAATTGAATACAAAGTGTAGTTTCAGTTGTTTAAGCCTTTTTATATATTATATTTAAATCTATCTCTCACGAGAAGTAGGTTCCATTAGCCATTCTCATTTCTTCTTCTTTTTCTTCTTGTTCATTATACCGAGATTTTGTCCTTGTTGCACTTTGCTCTTTTTCTTTTCCAATGGAAAGAGTTTTTAGTGAGATTCGTAGATTTAAAATTCCTCTCTCTAACGTCAGTAAGTAATGAGTATAGAGGGAAGGAGCTTTTGTTGGCCATTTAGACCAAGATGTTGGACCATTCAAAATTCCTACACATTTACTCTCTCTCTCTTGTAAAATTACATATATATATATATATATAGAGAGAGAGGGAATAAGACCCCATGACTTTGATTCTAGTCATTGAATGTTCTCATTAATTCTCTTGTTCTTTGGATAGCCGCAACCGCAACCTTCTTGAGTTTGTTATTTTCTGTGTTGTGTGTACTTTTGTACTTTTATTATTATTTCCACGTGTTGTCATTTTCCCATTTGTCTGTAATTACCAGACTACTTATTTTCACATTCAAACAAGTAAAAAAAGAATCTATACAACTTTGTTATATTTCTCCTCCTTCATCCCGGCGGCATGGATGGATTCTATTAATGAGGACATAGGTAAATGATTAACGTTGTTTATGAACGAGCTCCCCTTTGTACTTTAAGAAAAAGGAAGCCTCCTGCTTTTCCTTCTCTGTTACCGCTCTCCCATTCCCCGTCAACATGTCTCTTAGTTTATTTGTGCAAAAAATACATTTTGCACACACAAAACTTTGCATAAGCCTCCTCATGATACGCATCACACATTTTATGTAGGTACTCTTTAATGTAATTTTATACAAGTCTTTCCAAAATTAAATCTATGAGAGTAATTGGAATTTCACATCAACTAATTGGACACAAAATGTAACATGTGACAACTTTCTCTCTCTCTCTCTCTCTCTTTATTTCTTTCACCATCTTCGTCTCTTTTTTTTCTCAGAGAGGAAGAATTGCCAAAAATTTTTGGAGTATATCATGTACAGCAGAAATATAAGTTTTTTTAAAATAATTTTTTTTATTAAGACTAAAGTTTAACTCAGACTTATAGTAATACTCACCTTGTCTCAATATAAAAACTGTAGTGTGTACATGGTTATACACCTCCACTTCTCCACTGTGTTGAATCTAGAGAGAGCTAATTTGGGAACTTTGTGCTTTATTTGATTTTTATGATCCGCCCTCTTCTACCTTGTTCAACTTGTACTTTATATAAAGTAAAATTTTATACATAATATTCTACATGTATAAAATATAAAGAGAGAGAGAGCCAAAAAATAATTTTTTTTGTGTTACTTTCTTTTTGTGACAATATAAAAAAGTGAAAAACTTTTTATTTTTATTGTACTCCCCAACTTGATTTAATTGGCATGAGAGGTGCAGGGGGGCGGAATTAATTTTAATCGTCTTTTATAAATTCCATGTTTTTTTTCATTCTCTCTCTCTCTCTCTTGGTATAAAAAAAGAAAGAAGAAATGAAAAAGAAAAAGAAAAATAGCTGTTAGAGAGGAATCTTGTTAATTTTTTGCCATTAATGCAATTATCATGGGTAATTATTGCTAGCTTTTCTAGCAATGGAATGTGGCGGTAGGACTATGTGTGTGTAGTAGTCTCTGTGTTTTTTCATATGAAAGAGAATGAAAAAAAGAAAGAAGAGAGACAACTTTTCAACGCTCTTCTATGATTCTCCTTCCTTCCACTCCTCTTGTTCAGTTCCCTTTAACTCGTTTTGTGAGTTGTGAGTGTCAACGTAAAAAATTATAGCAATTACAATAGGAGGCTTGTGTAAAAATTTACTTTAGAGTTTTTTTTTCTCCTTAAATTTTCTACTCCCAAATTCCCTCCTAAATGGATTAACGCTCTTTTATAATTGCTCATCCTCATCCTTCTTGTCCCCTTTCTCCCCTCCCCCTTCTTGGTGTTGTTAAAAGGTAATTTATTTTCGCAAAATCCGTACTAACACATACACTTCTTATATATATGCTGTATATATTATGTACATTTTTTGTGTGCATTTTTGTCTACTAAATTATTCTATCATAGAACCCAAAAAATGGCCCATAGAACAAGTGTACAATATCATGTGTAGAGTGTAGGAGATGGGGAATCATTTTGAGCATTAAATAATTAGAGTGATAATAAACTAACGTGATTATGCATTGTAGTATAATTAGTAATTGTATCCGCATCATCATTGTTCCCCCCCTCCTCTTGTACATTACAAGAATGACTATGAAAGAAAGACTTGAATTTGGTTCTTTTACTATAACTGTAGAGGCTATTTAGAAAACTAAATGAAATGAAATGTGTGTATGTGTGGCGGGCTTTGAATGGTGGTGTGAGTGTAGGTGGTTCAAGAAAATTGGTTGACTTTTGCATCAACGAGTGAAATGGAAGAGAGAGAGAGAGAAATGGAATCTTAGGGTCAAACGAAGTAGAAAAGTAGAATGCTATGAGAGAGAGAGAGAGGAAGTCAGGGGAGAGATGGGATGGAAGCGGAAGCATAAAGCCAGGAATGAGCGTGGAGAAAAGTAGTCAGTTAAGTTGTAGAGCGTGAGCCATTAGAACAAGTGGGGATATGTAGAAAGAGAGAGAGAGAAAGAAGACTCATAGTTTTCCAACTTACTTTCTCTCCTCTATGCCTTCCAGTCTGTTGAGCTCTCACAGTCATCCTCTTATTCCATTCATATAGAGAAATTTGGTCCAAGTGAAGGAAAGCAAGGAGCAATTGTTCTTAGGTAGATGGGAAAAAGAAGAGAGAAAGAAGGGATAAAAACAAGGCAGGTTCATTAAAAGAATTTAAAGGGAATTAGGAGGGGAAAAGGAATTCATTGACTACGTCCATGTGACAACCGGATCAACTTTTATGATGTTCCGTATTAATCGCGCACCTCCCTTTCATGTAATTCTTACCCATTCCCCATTGCATCACTGTTGTGTAACATGAAAGATTCTTTTTTTCCCCTTCTTCTCCATCAAGGCCTCTCTCTAGTCTCCTAACTCACCCTCTCCCTTCACTTTTTCAGCTTGTCTGAATTCCTTTTTTCTACCATAATTCCATGTTTAACTCTGTCCATGTGGACAAATTTAGTTTTTTTTCTCTTTCTCTCTCTCTCTCGTTCTCTCTTTCTCTCTCTCTCTCTCTCTCTCTCTCTCTCTCTCTCTCTCTTGCCCCCCTTCTTTAATTGCTAACCTTTTCATGAGTCAAAAAGACGAGACAATTTTATAGTATGCTCTTGTGACTTTTATTTTTATTATATTATGCAATACAATCCACCCAACTAATCATACTTAATCACCCACTACAACTTTCTCTTGTAATTACTAATTACAGAGAAAGTCTCTTCTCAGAATATGATTGTCCTTGTAGGAAAAAAAATATTTTTTTTTATTTAAGTCATTTTCATGAATTCCTTTTTATGTTTTCTTAACAGACAAAATAATTATTTTAACTGTACATTTCATTGGGATTGACATGAAAAAAAAGAGATTTATCACACAAAAAGAAACTCGTTTGTCTTCTTTTTGTAACTCGTTGGTTGTAAAAAAGAAAAAAAAATGTTTGGTAGTTGTCAATCAGAATCCCAAGGAGAGACAGAGTTGAAAATATTTTTATTTAAGGGGAAAAAAATAAAATTGTACTGAGGAGTGAAAGCATGGGATGCAGAAAAAAATGAAAGTGAGTGGAAGAAGGTGACTCTAGTTGCCAAGTCAAAAAATTTATCCTTCCATTTTTATCCTTATGTAAATGTCCTCAGAGCCTGGTATATTTTTTAAAAAAAAAAAAAAGAGAAAAGAATTGTAAAGAGAAAGAGCTGATGGTATAGTAGTAGTGATGATGGTGGTTTTTGTTGTAACAAGACAATCATCGATGTGTCGACAATGACGAGAGAAAAAAAGATGAGGCAAGGTTAATAGAGTTCGAATGAGATGATTGACACGTTATGAAAAAATTTTACATTATGTATAATAGAGAAAAAAGCCAAACCCCAACTCTTTCATTTCTCCCTCTCTCTCTTTCTCTCTCTCTCTCTCTCTCTCTCTCTCTCTCTCT
>JAQIVZ010002205.1:0-22913 GCA_034700945.1 Arrhopalites spinosus
TTCTTGTCTATCCACCACACAAAAAAATGATCCGATGAGATAATGATGGCAATTAAGTTGCAGACTAAATTGTAAGTGTAGGTAATTGACTAAATATACATACACCTTTTTTGCAAAAATTATTATATATATATAAATTGTGAGTGTGTGTTGTATACCATTCACTATGGTACACTTTTGGTATTTTATATAGTGAAGGTACTTTTTGTGTAGATTATTTAAAATAAATATAATAATATACACTATATACTACTTTCCTATAAGAATCATCTTTACACACAGAGACTCCATGTTTCTTTTTCTTTTTTTCATGTACAACCATATGTAATTGTGTGTTTGTGTTTGGTGTGTGTGACAGTAAAATAATGAGATATTTCTTAGGTATAGGAATGAGAGAAATAATATATTATATGATATTGGCATATAATATTAATATAAAAAAAAAGATCAAGTCTAAAACCATTTAAAATTGTCTATGTTAAAATCGTGACGAGTGAATCGTGAGGGTTGTGAGTTGCTCCTTTCATTTTGGTAGTAATCCAAATATTGTAAGTCATTGTCAACATTATTGTCCACATGATCTTGGTCACCATACAAGTAGTAGTCATCCCATGGGTATGAAGTTCGGAAGGAATTTTGTCTCATGTATTCATGATGATCATTCATCAATTCATTCTCAGACTCATCTTCATGATGACGATAATGATTTTCAGCACTAACTGACTCTTCTTGTTTTTGTTGTTTTTGTTTCTGTTTTTGTTCCTTTTCTTTCTCCTTGTGTGTAGATTCCTTGGGAAGTTCTTCTTGAGACTCTTCAGGACAGACGGGCTCAGGACAACAGTCTGGATAATTTGCTGAGGCATTTTCAGTCAAGTAACATGGAGGATCTACAGCCATAACACCACATCTATTTTTTTGAAAGAAAAAAAAATTAATAAATACAATGTTTTTGTACAATTTAAAAAAAATGTATTTGTCACACATTTAAAATGACAATGAAAGAGTTCCATGTACAGTTTTTTTCATTTGTAAGCATATTCATCAACTTGGCCAATTTTCTGTACAGTTTCTTTTAGTTTATAGCCCGTGTTACCAGTTAATTTAATGATGTTGTTCACATGGATTTGTCTAAAATCTCCAATAAAGAGAATTGAGAGCGAGTCATTTCTTTAAAAGAATTTTCTTTTAATGAAGCAGGCTAACGGAACTGACTACTGTGATAAAAATGTTCACTTATTATAAAGTGACTTTAAATATGTATAAAATAACAAAAATAACAACTCAATATAAAAGTTTTTCTTGTTCTCTGTGTCAACAAATCCCTGTATGGGTTATGAACATTAATAAATGGAGACAGAATAAGAATTTCTATACAAAAGAACAAGACGAAGGAGACAACAAGAAAAAAAAAGTTTATATAAAATATAAAAAAATCCGCTTTTTAGTTAAAGTACATCATACTGATTTGGATAAAAACTTGAATATCTACTTAACTTTTCATACATGTACATATAACATAATGTACATATAAACTGTTTTGTTGAAAAAAAAATTGTATACAACCACTTTGTGTCTGTCAAATGATTTTGTTTTGCGGCAGGTCCTTTTTATTTAATTAAAAAAAATAGTCTTTGGTACATCCTGAATCAATTGCGCACATTTTGATTATTATTTTTTCTTTTTTTAAAACAAATTAAATTCCAGCTTCAAATCTTCTTTTCATTCTTGATAGAAGGGGAAAAAAAATTGAAATAAATTATATTCTATATTGATGGGGGTATCGTGCTAATAAATACAAGAAATTATTTTATGCACAAATCTTTGACTGATGACAAGTGGCTTGCTTTTAAGATAGAGACGAAGAAAAAAAATTAACATGAAGATTTTAAAGAAAAAAGAAGATGGGGCATAGAAATAATGTGCATGTGAGGAATGGAGTATGTAAAATATTGTAAGAGAGACTAGACACATGAATTACTGTTTCCCTTCTAACACAATATGAGACAAAATATTAATTAACCTGCTATTGATGAATAATAAATCAAGGAGAGAAAAAACACGGCAACATGAAATTTCCATATGTATTTACACACAATTGCCACCACCTCAAAAACTTCTCCAGTACACTGTGAGATGCTCAGCTCAACAAACAAAAAAAAATAATTTGTGGCAAAAAAAATGGCGAGAAAACTCGTTTCCACATGTGTCGCCCCTCGCAAAATATTGAAGATGAGTATTTTATACATTTATGCAGGTTAAAGTTACGAGTTACGAGACCATGCCACAATTCTATTATCCTCTTTGTTTATAAACACTTTGACTTTCATTAGAGAGAGAGAGAAAAAAAAAATTGGACATGAAAGATTCTTTTTCCTCATCTCATATACAAAATTTTTAATATTGTCTATAGACTAGTTCTATGTACTTATATGGACAAGAAAATACCAATATTTTATAAGATTCCATATAAAATATTTTAACTTATAGGAACTATATGTATTAGTCAAGTATAAAAAAATGGGGAAAAAAAGATTTATAATTTCAACTTGTTTTTTTTATATCATACATTCTTCTCCTTCTTACCAATAGCAAAGTGTGAGGGTGCTAGATGAAGAAGAGATGTGTGCAATTCAGATTTATGAGTCTGTTGCCGTGATGCATATGCATGAAACATCTTGTTAAATGACAAGTCTGTACATATTAAATTCTACACTCTGGCTCCATCCGTCTTACATGAAAATTTCATATATCACGGTGTGTAGTAAATACTTTCAATTTTTTTTTCTTCTTTGTGTGAATATTTGACTTGACGAGTTTAATAAGAAATTTCCCGTCTATTTGAAAACGACGAAAACTTGACACCTTCTTGATTAAAAATACACGAACACGTTCCTAATTACATTTATCTATTTAAAAAAAATTGTATTTATATTTTTTTATATCTTTTCAATATTCTACTACTCTACCTATCTGTCTAATCTGTACACGAAAGAATTTTGCCAGTTCTTTCTTTTAATCATGATAATGATGGTCGGACTGTACGGATATTTGTAGAAAAAATAAATTTCTTCTTTTTTCATCATCATTCTTGTCTGTCATCTTGTAAAGTCAGTATGTATATTCGTATAAGCTCATATCTATATGTCATGTGTGAAATACAGTGTAGATATAACATAGAAATAGGTAGGACGAAAATTGTTGGACAAGATTCATGGGCAAGGACGCTGTTAAAACTAACTACTCAAAATGCAATCAAGTTGTGAGACATGAGAGAGAAAGAGTAGAAAAATGAGTTTGAAAAAAATGATTATTATTTTGGCCAGAGGTTTTAATGTCGAATATGACACATGCATTATTGGGTAAATCGGACGTATAGACGAGAAGTCAAAAAAAATCAACTTGATTATATCCAAAAGATACGACATATACTCGCATCTCTCTCTCTCTTCTCACTACGACTTGAGCGGAAGTGTTCTTCTGGTTGTCCTAAAGAAGGTCGACGTCTCAATTTAAGTTAATTTTGAAGCTGTTTTTGCTCCACACGAAACTTGTCTCTGATATGTACTACTTGGCTCGATATTGGTCATTAGAGATCATCAGACAGTATGCTCCAAACCATAACAGAGTCACTAACGTCAACCAAAGAGTTATGGCCCAAATTAAGATACACACGTACGAGTACACAACGCAGACACAGAGAAGCCAAGTGCCTCAAAAGCTTTAGTAACATTAGTAGGGACTATTTTCTTTCCAAGACGGCGGCTAATGTCATCGACTTTAAACAACAATTTTCTACACTGTTCACATCCATTAAACAATATGCGGTACGACTTTGATCTCATCCACAGTCTCCCATCTACATAAATCTTTTACCCCACACACACCAAGAAGATGAAGAAGAATTTCTATATATATGAAGATGAGTATAAATATGGTCATTATGTTTTTTCAAAAAATTGTACAACCTCATCATCATCATATTTTTACGTTCCTCTCGTTCAATCTTCAATAAAACATACAAAAATGACCCTTTGTGTTCAATTAGGAAATTTTTTTTGTGGCAAGTACAAAGAACTTCCTTAGTCTTTTTTTCTCTCTCTTGGTCTTGTCCTCATATGAGGACCCCATAAGAATAGGAGAAAAAATGAAACGGTAAAGTTCCATTGTGATTTGTGAACTTGAGGAAGTTTAAATCCTAAACAATTTTTTTTGTGACAAATAAGAAGATATTGATGGAAAATGTAAAATTTATTTTCAAAAAAACTTGACAAGTTACCATCATTTTTTTACTATTTGTCTCTCTATCCTGCTTTACTTTGCTTATGGTTGGAGTGTCACAAATCAAGTAAATAACAATATACATGTACATTATGGTAATCTAGCTACACGACTGGATTAACATAGCTCATCATTTAGAATCTGACACATTTGAATGATCATGTATGAGGACGAGTCCTTTGACGAAAAGCTGACACTCACAAAACTCTTATACAGAAAGAAAATGGTCATTAGGGAAATAAAAAAGTTGACCGTCTGGTGAATACACCTAATCTTGACACATACATATTACATATTATACATGTCACATACTAGGAGAGAGAGACAGAGTCAAACTTCCTTGAGTTTCATTTTTCATTATTATTATTATGGTGTTAAAAAAAAGTTCATATCATTAGTAAAGGTGGTCAGAAAATCACAAAAAAATTATTCTTTTTTTTAAACATGTTCGGATGATTACCATCTGAAGGCTATGTACACACACACACACGAGCCACACAAAGGAAAAAGAGACACACGACTGCAGGAACTTGACAAAAAGTATCAAAAATCAGGAACTCAACTCTTTTTTTTCAATCCAGAAAAAGAAGAAAAGAAAATAGACAAAAAAATCCATTTTTGTTCTTTTTTATACTTAATTAAATGTCAATAATATGAGTAGTCATACTTTTTTAAAAAAATTTTTTTTTTGTAATATCCTCAGTTGAAAAAAAAGACTCAAGAGACAATAAAAAAAATTTCCTTGATTTTAAAATAGATTTTCTGGGGAATTGGCCAACTCAATATAAAGAATCCAAGGAAGTATTATTTTTAATAAAAATATAATGCACATCAAGGCATGATTTTTTACTCTAAAAACAGTGTTTCCTTCTATTTTCAAACTTGGTGAAATCATTGAGACAAGGAGAAGAGATTGAGATTTAAAAGTTGTGATCTTTCAGATTAAGAGAGAGAGAGAGAGATGATACACGTACAATTATCTTATACAAATGAATACTATCATCACATCATCAAAAAAAGGAGGATGGTGCTCTTCTTTTATTTAACAATCTAACCTTAACCTTGGCATTAAGCTCAGCTCAACCGAGAATTTATACATTTTACATTGTGATGAGTAACAAAATTAATTTTTTTTACAACTTTGCCTATGAACAATCACTAAATAAAGTTGTTCCGTGCCTAGTGTGTATCAAAATCAATTAAATTATAATAATACTTTAATCAAGAAAAAAACAAGAAATTTAGAACATTTCTGCCCATGTAAAAAATCTCCTCTACTGATGACTCTCCTCTCATCTTGACTAAAATTGCGAGAGAGAGAGAGAGTGCAACAAGGTGTAACGCATGCTAAAAGTTTATTGTTGAAATCTACATGAGATAAATAATTGACCATCAAAATATTTATCTGTACATATATAGTACGGGGCCTACCTCATCTATATGACGTGATATTTTGCTCCAAATTTTACATTAGTCTATATACGAATTGGCGACTTTTGTCTGTGTGTGAAAAACTGACGCAACTAGTTTAGTTCATGTAATTTATGCATAACACACACTGTATAACGATATGATAAAACATGTTGTTGTCCATAGGAAATAAACATGAGATATAGACAAGACAAGAGAGAAGATGCAAACAAAAATTTGCTTATGGACACAACGACAAACAATAGGTAAGATAAACATTGCGTATAAGGAAATAAGAAGATTTTTTTTTTTTGGTAATTTTTGTTGTTGTTTGGATACTTTTGCTTGACGTACTCACACGCACTCTCAACATGCTCCCCTACCTTTTTTTAACTTATTAAATAGTACTCTATTTCTATTTTGTAAATACAAATCTATACGTGTCCAATCATAACAAATTTATTTTATGTTTAGTCAAGTCAAAATATTTTTTTTTCAAATGACGTCAAATGGTTAGATCGTGAGATGATTCTAATGAATTTATCAAAAAATGCTCAAATTGCCTAAAAGTTGTTTTATTTTTCATTTTCTCAGAAAAACTCAACAAAATTACTTCGTCACTAACCACGTTTATTTTTATGTATACAAATTTTCAAAGAAAGTCAACAGGGTCATGACAATGTCATGGACAAAATTCTTAATTGTGGTGGACACACCTGAGAGAGAAAATTAAGATAGAATCTGAAGGAAATGTCATAAAATTAAAGAGAGATTTAATTTCTACAGTGCAAAACAATAAGAAGAAATAGAAGAAAATGAAAATGAAAAGATTGTCAAGAAAATCTCAATATTTTTAATTAGATTTGTAGACTGACTCTGTTACTAAAAACTAAGTTGGATTATTATTTATAAATGCAAATGATGAAACAAGGATTTAGCTTTTTTTGACTCAGATGAATCCTTTCATGGTCAAGTTCACTATTCGCATTTAAAAATATGTGAGGACTCAGTGTGTGTGTATATATATAGAGAGAGATCATCTTGACTCACCCAATGAATATTAGTTGCAATTATACCACATCCCAATGACTCATTTGAGACGGCCTTTCTACCCATTAATATTGTATATATTATAATACAGCCTTCCAATTATATTTTACTCGTGAGGAAAGATTGAATCTCAATACAAAAAAAAATATTTTTGTATGTATTTATTTTCAGAAAAATTTATTCTTGTTTGAGAAAAAACTTGTGTCTAATTGTGTCTACACTTTTTAAATCTCTATTGTTCCTAATTAATCAAAGTAGCTCCTGTTCATTATTTCTCTCTCTCTCTCTCTCTACAAATAAACAGGGTTATGCAATGTAAATGTAGAGAGAGAGTAGTCATGTTTTTGTAAAAGTTGACCATTTAAGGTCTTTAGACTTGACATTCAAATTGTCAAGTGTCTCTCTCTCTCTCATTTGTATACAGGATAAAAAGGTGATTTCCAGCTTGCTACAAAAGCAATAAGTCACCAGATATGTCCTGACATGTACAAATTGGTGACTATGTCTCCTTCACTAACATGACACTGTCACTCCAACGAAACGACTGCTACTGTATATAGAATTTGTAGAAAGTAGTTGAAGAGGAAAAAGTTTTTTATTTTAATTTTATTATTTACAACATACTTTTTTAATCTAAACAGGTGAGAGCTTGGACACTAATCTTATTAATCTGAGTAGAGAATAACAAAAAAAACAAGTGTGTCTTGATTTCATGTCATCTCAATGTCATCGCAATTTGTAATTAAATACATATATAAAAGGGGTCTAAACTATCTCTCTCCTAATGTTAATCAATTTAACTTTCTTTAAAGTTTCAAAATATTATTTATCTCGAATTTATCCTCCTATCTGTACATTATGTACATACAACAACAAATAGCCATATTAATATAAAATGTCAAAGACCTTCGTGATGGTGTAGTATAAAAAATTGGCAAAGTTGATGAAAAATTAAAATTAAATAAGGAAAATTAAATAAAAATTAAAAGGTACTTACGTAGCATAAGAAATCATAAGTCTTGGAATGCCCGTATAATTGACCTGGATGCAAGACGCTTGTTGACATCCATCTTCATTCCATGACTCTCCCGGTTTGAAAAATTCATTTGTTGACTCCTTATGACATTCATTAGGATGACCTAATATAACAAAGAGAGAGAGAGAGAATTAGACAAATGTGAACAGGGATTGTCAATAACAAGTTAAAGCTTTCACGTGATTCCGGTTTTTTTATTCATTTTATGAATAAAATTTAAATTATTTATACATGCCCCATGGCAAGCCGGATGTGATCAGAGAAGAGAGAAAGATTCGCAAAATATTTGTTATATGTGAAAAATACACAACCCATAGAGAGAGAAAAGGTTAATGAATTATTGAAATGTGTTTTAGTCAATGTATAAATTCTACTTAGAAAAATGTGTAATAATTTACACAAGTTACATGGAATCCACTAAAATATCTCTACTTACTTGAGTGAACTTGAGCAGGTCCGAGGGCAAGGGCAGCCAAGGTTGTGGAAATAAAGCACAAAACGAGGATGGCACAAAAGAAAACAGACGGCATGTTGAATATATTTAATTTATTTATATTTCCTTCAAATAATATCAATTTCACGCGAAAGCTTAAAATAGCTTCAAAAAAATGTTTTTTTCTCTCTAAATGTAGAGTTGGAAACAAACTTTAAAATCTTTTTTGATTTTAAAAAAAATCCCAAAAAATAGTTCTTGTTGACTTTCTTTTTCAAAAAAACTTTTCTTTTTTCAAAATAAAATCTTGCACTTGAAAATACAATTGTATTTAAACTGGTAGCTATAACTTTGTGTCAAATGTTATTGAAAGACGCAAAGAGAGTTGTATGATTTGATTATTTTGGAGATATGTTTCTCAGAGTACTAGTTGAGTTTGAGTGGAGCATCGGAGTCGAGTGCTTGTCTTATATATAACGGTGGAAAGGAATCTCATGACGTAAAGAATTCTCTGTACAATTTTTTTCCCCTTATTCTTGTAAACTTCTTGTTGTTCTCTCCTTGATTTGCTCTCTCTCTCTCTCTCTCTCTCTGTACGAGTATATCTGTAGCTTAGTTAGTGGACAACGTTTATAATCCACAATCCACCTCAACCAAAAAAATGATCTCTCTAATAATGTGACGTTCTAACTAAGAGTTCTTAAACTTCATAAACATATTTTTCTACGTATTCCCCCACACAACATTTTTTTTTACTATTATTTTTCTTCTTCTCATACATAATGTGCGTACATCTTTACAACATTCTTGATAACTAGTATTTAATAATAACCAAAATATTCTAAAGGTATGCAGTTCACTCCACTCGCAAAATCTCCAAAATATACCTGTACAATGTGTAGAGTATTTGAAAGAGAAACTTTACATTTTTTTGACTTTTAATTTTCTTTATGTATACAATACCCATAGTTTATATATAAATATTGTATAAATTATCATCTTCATATTTTAAAATCTTTAGTAATTTTTGAGAGAGAGAGAGAGAGAGGAAAACTGTATCTGTAATCAAATAGAATTTTTGGTCAAAATTATTATTTTGTAAAAAAATACAGATAAATACTTGTAATTTACGGGACACCATGTTTATCCCCATACCCCTCCCCAGATATTCTTTTTACAACACGGAGGTATTTCTTAACTATGTTTTATGTAGAGAGAGAGAGAGAGAGAGAGAGAGAGAGAGAGTACTAATAAGATTTTTATTTATATATAATATATTCAAATAAAGGAAGAATGTAGCATGTATTTTACTACATTTTTCAACTTGTTTCATCTTGAAAAGGTTATGAGTAAATTGTGCATCCTGTCCAGCTTCATGATGATGATGACTCTCATCTCCTTTGGATTTGGAAAACCCTCTGTTTTTGCTCGTAACAAATAATACTTAGTATTCTGCTAAACCTTCGTCCTTAGAAGGATATATATAATCATGTTTAGCCTATACTACAAATATTCAGTGTAACCAACACTGTATGTATGTACATCCCCACAAAAATCTTATACAGATTCCTTGACCATCCTTCAGGTTTTCTTTGTGAATTCTTTTACAAAACAAGTGTTTACGTGTGTGTTGTGTGTGAGTGGAAGTGATACTCTGTTATCTGAAAACTTTGAGCAGATTAAAAATTTTTTTTTGAATGCGTAGATACAAGAGAGAGAGAGAGAGACGTATACAGGTATAAAAGGATATACATGCGAATTGTTGAAGAGAGAGAGAGAGCATGGGTTAGACAAATGTCTGTTGTAGACGTCCTTTTGAGCAGTTTTCACGTGTACAAGTTGTTTATTTGCATACCTATACTATAATATGCTTTAGGATGAGGTCTTCTTGACGCCTTACTTGTAAATACAAAATAACAAGTAAACGTCTCGCTGCTCCTTCTTCTTTAATACAAAAAGTCTATAAGGATATGAGGATAAACTCTCTCTCTCCCTCTATAATCTCATGTACATGTGCCTACATGCACACTCATCTTCTTCTTTTTCACAATTTTTTTACGTGTGTGCATGGATAATATGAAAAATATTGCATGCAAATGGCATTTTGTGTCGGCGCCGGCATCTTAAAGATGACACACAGAATGCGGATCTTCCCGTCGTCTTCTTCTTCTTCTTTTCTCATCTTCTTTCTTTCTTCTTCTTCTGGTCTATATAATACAAGGGAGATTATGTATGTGTTTGTGTTTACTTGTTGTTATTTTTTTGTGCAAGTATAGCCCTTTTTTTCCTTCTTAACTTCTTCTTGTTCATCTTATTTTGCATGTATAATATGAGACAAAGAATTAAGTTATAATATCTACATATTTTTTCAAAAGACTCTTGGCTCCGGCCATACTTTTGCAACTGTGTAACTTTTTTTTTTTCTTCATCTTTTCTGTATAATTTTTTTTGTTTTTTTTGCATATTATTTTGTACACACTTGTCTTGAATTTTACAACTTTTAAATGACGCCAAATTACACAGGAGAAAAGACCATGAAAAGGTGAAATGAAAACCGAGTCAGGTAGATAAACAAAATATTCAACATAAATCAAATAAAAAAAACCTTTTTGTAAAAGCTCATCACGTATTAAGTCATTTTAATAAAATTTATGTATATAGTTTATTATTATTTGAGAGTTGGTAAATAGAAAGAGAATTAGTATGTATCGCAAAGTAAAGTATTTTTATTCAAGTGACATGAAAGAATGCCGATACAATTGATAATTAATTTTTGTTTACTTGTTTTTACCATTTTAATACGTAGTTTAGATCAAGGTAGTAATTTGTATTAAAAAAATGTTTTTTAATGACTTAATCATAAAAAATTTTTTCTTGTTGACTGGATTTATAAATAAATTCATTTTAATTTTAGATAAATGTCTAATTGATTGGTATTTTAATTTTTTATGCAATATACATGTATTTGTCCTACTATTGGTAAATAATAAATTATGAATTTTGTATCATATTCCTTCATTCCAAAATTTTTTGCTGTGTGTGTGTGTGTATGGTAATATATTTGTAAAGTTCATGGCTTGTGATAAACTTTGATCTTGAGCTTGAAAATTGTGTTGAATAAATTAAAATTTATTTTGTTGTGTAGGTATGTAACATTTACTATACTTGTACATCTTCTTTTTTTCGTAATGATATGGCACATGGCAGAATCAATAAGACATGACCAATTAAAAATTCACATGTAATATAATTATATACTTACATTATGCAATTGAGTAAATGAGTAGAAGGTTAAGGATTTAATAAGTAGAGAGAAAAAAATGGTAAAAATTAAAAATAATTATTTTATTGCCTATTATGAGTATAGAATTTCAACATAAAAAGTGATGGGGGAATGAAAAAAATTAGTTGGATTACTACTTATAAATTTTATATCCATAAACTTTATAAGATTGTTTGGTATTTATAATAACCATACAAATATTTTTTTTGTATAACTAAATTTTACAACCAAAGCTGTCTCTCTTCTTCTTTTCATACAAAGTTCAGAAATGGACTGGCCACTTCTTTGTGTGTTGTGTGCGCTTGTTTTTCGTGAGTCAAAGTTGGAACGTGACAGAGATAAACGAGTGCCTAGTAGTTTCTCAATATTGTATTAATTTGATTTGATTATATTATTTCTACTACTTAATTTATCAATTTTTTTATAGATATTTTTATTCCATGATTAAGCATGCTACAATATCAAGATATATATTTTTTTACGTGAATCATCTGTCTGTATTTGTATAAATTGCATGAGATGAGATACAAAAAGTCTATAAAAAAGTACAAAGATCAACATTGACTCTTTCCTCGTCCCTCCAGCTCTCTCTCTCTCTTTTTATCCTTATTGATTCAAAAAATATAAATTTACATACGTGATATTAAACTTAATCTAGTTTTTCCCTGTATTTGTATGCAAAAATAATTTTTTGTGTTGATACAAGATCAATAAAGTTATTTTTTGCACATTTTATTTTGTCTCTCTCTCTCTCTCTCTCATGCACTTGCCCTTGCCCTTGTGATGTTATCTTTGAGTTTACAACTATTGAATTATGACCCGTGGCATCCAAATGAGTACACAAAAACTATTTTTGATGGTGATCCATATTTTTCTACTCCTCTCACAGTTCTTAACTAGTTTAACTTGTATTGAAAAAAACCGAATCATTATTTTTCATGTTGTGTATTATATTACTACTACATGTTTATTATAGATTTAGGAGGGATTATTTAGGAGACTCAAACCTGAAATTTATCCAATTTCCAATTTCGTTACCCAGCGGTATAGATTTCCGTTGAGTAAGAAATCAAAGGATTGAGTTTGAATTTGTGAAAAAAAACTTCACATATATAAAAACCAACTGAGCCCCCCTTGTTGTTCAATTGAGTATTTTATTAAGGTAATAATTAAAGAGGGGGTTAAAAAAACTCATCAATTTCGGGCTAATATATTTTAATACAAAATTTCATGTACAGCTACACACAAGAGGGAGAGAGAGAAGAATTGTGACCACAGACAAAAAATGTTTTAATCCTATATCTTTTCTGTTCAAGGGCAAGGATAAATTTATTTCATGTTTCTGTCAGAGAGAAGCAAATATCTGTGTACGCATATATAACGTAAAATATAAGAAACATGCAAGAAGAGGAGGAGGACGGGTGAGAGATCTCTTTTCCGTTGTTGAACTCGTGCCAAATGCCACATCAATTATTTTTACTTATGCTTTTAAGAAGCTTTACTTCTATATTTGAAGAAGAGAATTTTTTTGAAAGAAATTGAAACATCTCAACTTGAACTACACTTTCTGTAAGGAACTTTTAACCAGTTCTCTCTCTCTCTCCTTTTCTTTGTTGACTTTCCAATCGAAATTTTAGACGTAAATGTGCATTTGTAGTTTATGACTGAACTAATTGCATATACTTTATATGTTGAGCACCTTTTAATTGTTCATATATTACAATACTTTATTTTTACAGACTTTGTTTCATACATACACATCTACATGAATTTATGTATACTTGCACTTTAATGTAAGGCAAAGAAAAAGTTTAATTTAATTAATTTACACTGGCCAATTCATGAAATCATGACCACGAAAATTGATGACGATGATGACTAATTCTTTGTGTCAAAAAATTTGTACTTTTTGTAGGTCCATGTAAGAGATGAAGTGAACTTGAAAAAAAATGAGCATTTAAGTTAAATTCAGTGTACAAAATAGTTTGACCATGTATAGAATTAAGGTGTTGTGTAGTCCGCCCTTTATTCTTTGTTAAATTGAATCATCACAGTTTAAGACACCTCTGCATTTTATTTTAACATGTTTTTTTTCTTTTCAAAAAAAGTTTAGAAGAGCAAACAGGTCAATGCTTGTATCTTTACTTGTCAAGTCTTTTTCTATGGACATTGTAAGGAATTTTTTTTTCTGTACATTTTTGCAACAAAAATCTAAAGTTGACGCTCTAATGTAATTTTACGTGGGTTTATCAGTGACTATCTGTAAAAAATGTTTGACTAATAATTCCAAGAAAAATCATGACCCTTCTTACGACATGTAAGAATTCCTTTATACGGCATTATTTATATTCTGTTTTTTTCTAAATGTTTGTGACTTTATGATTGTATAATATATTCTAATTCTAACATTTATTATTTTGTGGTAAATGTTCCAGAAGAATCTTTTTTTGTTAAATTATTAACATCCCTATTCCCTACCATTAACTCCCTTTTTCTTGTGTACTGACGGAGTAACTAACTAGTAATTGTTACATTTTACATTTTAAACATTTTCCAGAAAATGATCTTTTATTATATTACTTGAACATGGACACAAGTGATACTGGATTTAATGGATCATTAAACATTTTGTGCAAGTAGAAAAATCAGCACGAGATAACCAGCTCATAAAAAAAGACATGTATTTTAAATGACAATCATGAACATAAAATTATATGCAAAAAACATTTAAATATATTTATATTTAGTTTGACCAGAAAAAAAATGAACAACTTTTACACATAACTCGTCTGTACATAAAAATATTTCTTGTACGTTAAATTACAGTGTAACTTAATTTTATACTCGTGCACCGCCATTATTACTATTAAAGATTTTCTTATGTGTAGGAAATGAGTACTGAAAACTAATTCAAATTAGCCGACTGGACAATTAAAGAAAAAATTTTTTTTCGAAAATCTATTTTAAATGTTTATTGTTCATATATTATGTAGAGAGAGAGATCTTTTATATGGGAAGAGTTTAAAGAAAAATTAAATAAAATATGTAAAGAAGTAGTTAACACGTGAAGAGATTAAGTAAAATGAAGCTCTTAATTATACTTAAACTTTAACTAAAGACTACACACACATAACAACACAAAGAATATTACTCTTGTATGGTATTCAATATAGTCAAAAAAATGCAAGATCGTAAACCTGTCCACTTGAGATGAGTTCACAATAAACGAGGGAACAAAAATTAAACAACATGACATTCATTATCCGTATTTACTATTTACCTTTAGAGACAATGTTAGCTCAATTTTCACTACAGTAGTAATTGTATAAACTTGTACTATAAAACTCTCTCTCTAACTCTCTAAATATCTTCCCTGTTGTGAATTCTTTCAAAAATAATGATTTTTTGTGACGTCACAAGAAAAAAAACCATTATTTTGTAGTAAAATTAAGACAATTTATTCTAATCACATCCAAATATGTTAAACTACGGTAAAAATCTCGTCAAGAGAAAACATGTTGACTCTACGGGGCAAAGTCAACTTTTTTTTTGTCTTTTTGCGTCTGCATCAAGTTGCAAATAATTTGCAAAAAATGTAACTAATATGAAATGACAAAAATTTTTGCCATGTGACTAACTAAAATATCTCAATTGCCTTTGTAGTCAATTCCACTAAAATTATTTCTTCTTAATGTAATTTTATGAAACAAGTTATACAATATTTTAAAATTTTTTTTATTGAAAGGGGCGTTGGTTCAAGGCTAATTAATTTGTAATATCTGTAATTTTCAAAACAATTTATTCCAGGATATAATAAATCCATGATATTATTTGTTTCTGTGTGTACTCTCAAAATCATCATTATTTTAAGAATGTACATAAATATTTGTATTTTATTGACGCACATCGTTCCATATTCTAAATAGAAAAAAAGTTGATCATATATATTTAATAAGGTTGCAAAAATATATTATATATAAGAAATAATGTTTGTGGTTTATTTATAATGTCATGTGAATACAAGATTACAATCTTCATTTTTGCACGATTTCGTACACGCGTGACTTTTTTACCTTTTACCTTTCAGAACCTTGCTCATCATCCTCATCCAAGGAGTCATCGCAAAGTACATGAGTAAGAGAGGCTTAGAGATATTAAAGTTTAATAAGAAAAAAAGTTGTAAATCTAAAATACAAAAATTTATTAAAGAATCTTGACTCTCCATATTATACTGTATCCACTAGTCGTACTAATTATCCATAAAATATCTCTTAATTTCCTTCTTGTACATAAAATACATTTTTTTCTCTTTGCTCACAAGTCACATTACACTCGTATTAAAGAGATGCCATAATGTATGCCAAAATTAATGTCTTGTTGTTGTTTTTTGAGGTTAAAGAATTACTTTGAATATTATATAGATTAACTATTTTACGTGTAAGTACTGATACATGGGGCACATATATAGTTACTTGATCCAATTTCCTTATTCATAATTAATTAATTAGTGACGTTATTTATGTTCTTGTGAATAAATAAGTGGCACGTTCAACCCTCACTTGTGATGTGTCCATGTAGGGAAAATTGCAATGTTTAGACTGTGTAACAGAGATTCCATGGTACAGACACTGTAAAAAAAAGAAAATAGAGTTGACGTAGATTACAATTAAATATTCATTTATTGACGAGAAAATTATTCGTGTAGCGGATATCCCATATTGTATTACACGCGCTAAGTGGACTCATGTAAAAGATTTAGTGGATGTGCTAAAAAAGACATGATTTTTGTCAATGAGACTCTCTGATGTAAGTGTAAAGTATGTGTCATCACTGTGTGCTTCAGACTTGTGTTATTTGTGTTATGTCTCAAATATGGGTGATGTAATGGCAATTAAAGTATTGATGAGAAAAAGTGTAGGGGACATGTCATTGAAATTTACCCAAGAAAAGCCAAGGAAAGCCCACGTTGAACCCTACAAAAGATACACTACTCTACTACCATTCGTATTAATGTAGGTTTAAAAAAATTCACTACGCACACCAAACAAACGCGTCTTCTCTGTTAGGTACTCTGAGATCCGAGAATCTAAATATAGTATATATATAACATTGCTATATGTATGTACACATAATCATGATGAGACCTTCAGTGTAATATGATTTCAATAATTATTTATTTTCCAACATGTTTTTATTTCGTGGTTGAACTTTGCCAACTTTTTTTTTCCTCCTTCTTCATCATCATCATGATGATCGTCATAGTATGAAATAATTTTTTTTGAGATTACTACACAATGATCGTGCACAAACTTGTCCAGAACCAGAGAGAGAGAGGGGGTCCCACTGTTTCACTAGAAATTTTATAGGAGCATGAGTAATAAATGACAGGAATGTTTTTTGATGAAATAATTATGATGGTTCAAAACTCATATTTAGTTATTTTTCAAAAGACGTTTTTACACATTTTTTTTGTTATTCTTTTTCAGATCAATCTTTTTTTTTCTCTTTTATTTTAAAAGAAAAAACTTATTTATTCTTTCACTTGTCTTTTTTTTTCTTCTCCTACTTGAAAAATCTCTGTGGGGGAATTACCGAGTTTTTTGAATAGAATGTATGTGTATAAATAGCAATAGATAATAAATATGATGAAAACTTAAAAAAAATTACATATTGTTTTTATGGGAGAGTCACATCCAACAAGAGAGAGAGAGGCACATGATGGCTGCATGAACATGAACTATAAAAATATTTCATATTATTATTACCATTTATATATTTAACTACGTATGCGGTAGTGGTGGACAGAGTAGAAAAAAACAATCATCTTTGAATATTGGTCTCAAGTAATTCTTATATGAAAGAAATTATTATTTTACGTTTTTTTATTCTCTCTCTCTCTCTCTCTTGGTCAATACGATCAATTCTTAAATAAACTGAATGAAAGTTTTACGTTCCAATCTCTCTCTCTCTCTCTGCGTGTGAATTGAATTGTGAGGGAGAGGGATCCGGCTTGAGATTGAGAGAGCTGCTCAACTTCTTTATCAAAGTCAAAACTTTTATGAAAAGTCATGTGAACAACTTGAGAAATATTCAATGTTCATAAGAACTTACAAATTACAAGCAAGAAAAAGATGAAGATGAGATGAAAAGAATTTTTTGAGATGTCAAAATTGCTTTGCAATAAATTCATTTTTTTCAACCATCTCTATATTCTTTACAGTCCAACAACAAAATTACAAAAAAAAAATAATTTTTGTACTACAACTCCAATTGAATTGTATTCTTGTATATGTATTATTATGAGTGATGATCTAAGATGAAAAAATGAGAGACAACAGTTGGTGGGCTGCGAAATCAGTTTATCTGTAGATAAAAAAAAAGGTTCTAACAATAACAATGGGACTACTCACATTAGCACATATTCATTTGGCTTCCAGTCACAAAAATATTTTTCCTTCACCACTTTGTCCATCACTACCATCCATCACTTTGTTTCTTCACAATTAAATTACTCAGACTCGACTCTCTTCTCAGGTGATGGCGATAGCTCACATTTTTTTTATTACTTGAGAGAGTCTGAAGTCACCCACTGCTTAAGGAACAAAAGTCGTGTGTGTGTGTGTGAATCAAAGGAGATTAAAATATCCATCATTTTCACTTGTTGACGTATCCTATACTTAATATACTTAAGTGGTGGTTGGTCATTCCATTGAAGGCGATTAGACTCCGAAAATAAAAGTGCATTCATGAGGATGATATAATAATCAAAATTGTCTTGAGCATCGTCATGCTTTTCTCTTCTCTCTCTCTCTCTCTCTCTCTCTCTCTCTCAGTATTTTTAGTGGAAGAATATTTAATTTAATTATGTATGTATCTTTAGTCAAAAAGTTTAGTCTACTTGTATAAACAATTGCAAATTCATCTTCATCTTTATAATTATCTGATACCGTCATCGCAATTAGGACTTTTTTTTGGTTCATAGAACGCTCAATGGAGAGAAATAAATTTCAGTAAAATTTAATTGGTTGACTTGTAAAAACTTGGCCATTTATCTTGTTTTGTGCACTAACGTCAATTTGACTGCACAATGGGGATTGTCTGTACAGAGATTCTTCTACATTTTGTATGTACACTTAAAAGATCAAATGGAAATTCAATCATTTTTTTAAAAAAAAGAAGAAAAATATTTTAAAGTCAAAAACTCTTTGTATATATTTACCTCTATTTTTTATTCTGAAGAGAATGAACTCATATTTATATATACAAACCTCACCTTCAATCTATTATTCTTGTTCTAAATTATATGTATCAACTAACACGCAAAACTTATTATCTCTTGACTCTTGGCATGGTTTCATCCCGAGTCTGTGCAATTTTTTCCCCTAAAAATACTAAATTCAAAATTGTTTTACGTATTTTATACAAGAACCTTGAAATAGTTGAAATTATTAAATTATTAATTGATATGTCAATTTAACATTTTTCAAAACAATAATTATTGTAATGTATGCAATTGAAATTTAATGATACTATTTAGCATGCCCACACACAATTCAAATAATAAATCAAATAATAAATAAATAATAAATACAATTTTAAATAGTTGACAATTTAACCATTGACATAATTTTTAAACTTTATCAATTAATTTCACTGTTGACTGACGACTGACTCTACTTAAAATAAATGGATAAATGGAATTTTACAATAAATTTTATATGAACATTGACCAGTATAAAATGTTGTTAATGGCTGCCAATACATAAATATTACAGTACAAAACACACACACACAACTACAGATATGCGAGTAATTAACGTCGTGTGTAATTTATGTGAAATATATGATACAAAGTACATCAACTTTTATATTCTAGTTTTATAATGTAAACGTTCCATGACTTCAGGACTCTTTTGACCCCTCACTCATTTTTTAAAAGGTCTAATAGCATCTTCTTTTTTATGGGCTCATAGTACTCATGAACAAGATTGACGTAGGAACTCCCTTTTCACAAAAGTTTTTCATCTCTTGACTAGTATGTGAACAAGATCAAAATTGTTTCTTTTTTTCCTCCTTCCAACAATTTTTTGTGGTAGTTAAATCGTTACATAGTTTACAAAAGAGAGAGAGAGAGAGAGAGATGAAAAATGGCTATTTCTTCATTTCACAAGGTAGAGAGTTCCAAATTATTATCTCATGAGTAGAAATTTATCCGTATTGTATAACCCTAGTCCTACAAAAGTTTTTAATGTTGGACTCGTAGTTCCTCCTTTATTATTATTAGTGACGTCAGGGAAAAGTTTTGTCCGTGTAAATTCCACAAGAACCACGTGCTCCTCAATAAAATTGCAATTGTACCCTTAATTATTATACTCAACTCTAATATGGACTCAATCATGACCTTGAAGACGGAAGAAAAGTAGAATGATTTTTACAAATATAGATATACTGATACTACTACTAGACTGTAGTGGATCTCTATAATAAAATACATATTAATACTTTGAACTGATTTAAGCCTACGAAATCCTCACAAATAGAGAGAGAGAGACAATACAAAAACAAGTGTCCAATTCTTTTATTGTTGTACATCACCCAAACAAAAGAATAACTAAAATAGAATTATTTTTCTTTACAATAGCACAGCAGGACAACCATAATAAATGTAATGTAATGGACAAGACAAGACAAATTTTCAATATGGAACTTTTGGTCGATTCAAAAATAAACAACTAATTATATACTCCAACTCCACTAGTACATGTGTAATATTTATTGTATTATTGAGAGAGAGACAAATTAATGTTTATTTAACAACATGAAAAAATCATTTAGTGTGGTCACTCAGCCTCTCATAAAAACCGCCTCTCACCATTCTCAAAAAAACAAAACACAACGTGTAAAAATTCCCCATCAATATAAAAAAAAACAAAATAGTAAATGGGCTTGTAAATGATTATCTTTATTGAATAAAGACAGAGAGAGAGAGAGAGAGAGAGAGAGAGAGAGAGAGAGAGAGAGAGAATAATTAAAATTATAATTTGGAAATAAGTTAAATTGATAAGATAATATGTGCCGGCATTACATCTACTTGTACAAGGGAGTTAAATGTGGTTTTTTTTGTAGGAAGAAGAATTCTCTTGTATTATTTTACAAGAATACTATCAAGAGGGGAGGAGGAGAGGTAAAGGGTTATTATGATAAGGGAATGAAATGGAGAGAGAGAGAGAGAGAGAAAAAATATGAAAAATACTTTTATGGAATTTTCACTGTGGGTAGTGACAACAATTCCTTAAAGCTCATTATTATTTATGGTATGCGTATGCACAGTATGCAAATAAATTCTTTTTTTTGGGGGAGGGGGGATGATAAATAAATGCATAGTTAATCTCTCTTGAGGATAAATACATTTTTATGAGTGTCACTCGGCACACACAGTCAAATTTAATAGCGTGGCCTTTCCGCACTCACAAGAAGAAGAGAAGACTCAAGACGGATATGCGGTCAGTTTTTTTTTTGTTATATATCAAGTGAAGCCAACCCCTAGAAAATCCACAATCATAATCATTTTCAAGTTAATGTCTACACTCTTGTGAATTTCTCATTAAATGAAATATTGCAAAGGTTTGTACTCATACTCAGGTGCCAAAAATCCTGGAGCCTCTGCCTCTGCTCTACCTCATCTTGTGATACAGTAAGAGGACAGGGCAGTTATTGCACGATACATTTTTGCAAATTAATTTTTTATTTTGGATAGCATGGCAGACAAAAAAACTATTACATATTATAATTTTTTTTTCTTCTTGGAAATAAATTTCATTTACATAATATTGTCTTTTACTCTCCATCTCTTCAGTTTTTCTCACTTTTTTTATTTCAAAACATTTTATGTCTCTTAATTTTTAAGACTGACGATATGAGATGAGATTCTCCATTTGAAATTAAATGTTACATAGTTGAAAAAATGTACACATTTTTATCTCCTCGAAGAAGAATAAAACAAGTGAAGAAATGTCTCATCATCTCATTAAACATGATCTGATAAAAATTTAAAAAAAATTTGAGGAATGTTGTAGAATGTACTAAACGTTGAGAGAGAGCAAGGAGAAAAAAAGCACGTGGTAATTAAAATAAACAAAGAGTTCATAGTTTAACCAATGTAGATAGTAAATAATAATAATAAAAAATACTACAACATGCCAGTTAATGATACAAGTAGTCACTAGTCAAATAAAGAGAGAGGGAAAAAAACAAGAAGAATGTTCCTTGTAGAATAAACAATCTAACAAAAACTGACTAACCACACACAAACACAAATCGTTCCCGTTTATGGCAATAACCGTCTTTTTTTAAAAATTGGACGGAATCATCATTTTTTTATATGTGAGCATCTTCTATCGACTCGTCTATTGTCTAAAGCTCCAGGCCAAGGTTTTTTTTTATTTTGACTCTTGAATTATTTATGGACAACTTTGGTGAATCACTTGAAAATGTATATCAATAAGTAGTAGGCAGAGAGAGAGAGAGAGACAAGTTTTTAGCATTAATAACATTTAATTGTATTTTAAATATAATTTTTTTTATCCATTATCTTTCATACTACACATCGTACATCTTCTTTCGACTCCTCACTCCTTTGTCAAAACTGTTATGGCAACCGGATCAGATGAGAAAGAGTATGTACCTAAGTGTGTGTGTGTGTAATAGCCAAGGCAACAAAGTTAAAAAAGAGCAACCTCTAACTACCCCTGAATTTGAATTGTACATAGAAAAATTCAAGCTTTTTTGTCTATACATCATACAAGTAAAACATTAGTAGGTAGGTAGGTTTTGAAGAGTATCTTTTGTAGATTCAATTAACTATTTATCTAATTTTTTGTAAAATTGAGATTCATTCCCTTTTAACTTTTTCTTTACCTACCTCACACAAGATTAAATGGAATGTATCGCGTGGACCATAATATTGTATTTAAACTAGAAAAAGTTGGATTTGTCTACTCTACACACACACACAAGTACCATGTACAATGGAATGGCGATGTGTGTTTTTTTGGTAAACAATTTTTATTGAAATAAAGTATACAGATTAATGACACTTTCAGCGCTTCTGCAATTGTCTCTCTTGAATTCTTCTCACGTACAAAGAATGGGAGAAGAAAAAAAACAACATTTTGTGTGTGTTTACACAAGGAGCGGCGCCAAAAACTTTTTTTTTTCTCTCTCTCTCTCTCTCTCTCTCTCTCTCTCTCTCTCTCTCTGTGATCATCTTGATAGGATAGTAGAATACTAGGTCGGTCAAAAAGTTCCCGACCTAACTATGTTCTAGACATGCTGGAATGAAATGACGTATAGTATGTTGTAGACCAACTCTTTACAACATACTGTACCAACTTTCAGGTCATGTCATTGAAAGGTCAAGAAAT